>PVIJ01003146.1:60411-141720 GCA_004024925.1 Scalopus aquaticus
CAAGATGGCGCCCGAGGAATGAGGGGGCGGAGCTTTGAGAGTGGGTAAACAGGATAGCCATAGCCCGTGATGTTCACGTGTACAGCGGCTTTGGAGCTCGTGCGCGCGTGATCACTAAGACCATTGGTCGGGCCCAGTTTGACCTTTACCCTGATTGGAGCAGCCCATTTCCTCTAGTAGATGATTGGTTGGGAAATTGGATATAAGGAGAGCAATAAAGTGGGAGACGGGGCCATTTTGAAGATCACCTCTGAGTCGCGTCTTTTTCCTGCTGGACGGGGAACCGCGCGCGACAATAAGGCACTTTCAAGAATGTATAATCTTAAGGTAGTCAGAAATATCGTTAGGTTACCCGAATGATTAAAAAAAATTGAGAACAAATTTCTTGACAGAGAAATCCATCTTTGTAATCTAGATCATGTCGGGAAAGTTGGAGATAAACTCGGCTTTAGTTTTCAGACGGCGCTGTACTCGGAGGGAAACACCTGTTAGCAGCTAACCCAGAGGCCTGAGATAGGCCGGACCAGTCCTACGACTTCCTCTACACGCAAACGACACAAAATAAATGCTTTTCCTCCCTTTAACTGTAACATGTAAATAGTGATGGAAATAACCCTGGATACAGGGTAAGTGTTGCCAGACTTAACCTTTCTCTCTTTCCCTGGCTCGGGGGCACAGGACACCCCTCCTGGGATGCGCTTCCACCCCCCACCCCAAGTCACACTCTGTGCTCCCGACTGGGGGTCTTTTTTTTTTTTTTTGAGAAAACAACAAATAACCAGTTGAAAATACATAAATTCCCATCATCTCTCCTCAACACTTCAGAGACATTTTACATTTTAACACTTTCACATTTTTAAAAAAGTAACCAAATGACTGCTGCCTTGTAGCATGTCTATTTATACGTAGAAATGCCCCGAAGGCGCAGGACTGAGTGAGGGGCGGCCAGGAAGTCCACCAATTCCATCCCAATCAGACGCCCGGCAGAGACTCCCTTCAGCCTCACCCGCACCTATGTCACAGACATCTCACGACATCACCCCTCACCTCCAAAGCACTGCCTTGGCCCCACTGGGGCGCTCATCTGCGTTTACTGACTATCAGTTGCTTGGACACCGCACTTTCTCTTTTTTTTAAAGATTTATTTATTTATGCATACAATGCTGGGGTACAGGCCAGAGGCACGAGGTGGTGAGAGGGTTCACCAGAGACAGAGTGGGGAGCAGAACAGGCAGATGGACGGAAACACACTGCTGAGGGGAGCAGCAGGCAAGGCAAGAGAGGTCTGCCGCGCCATGTGCGTCGAACTCGTGTCGCCGCTGCCAACAGCTCCACAGCACAGCGCTTAACCACGCGCCACCAGGGAGGCCCATTGGACACCACACTTTTAAGAAAGGATTTATAAAGACATTCAAAATATGGTGGGGCTCAGCACCTTCTCGAAAATGAGACCATAAAAACATATAGCCGCGTATCAAAATATGAGGCAAGACAGGCTGGACAGGGAGACACCATTCCGTGAAAGGGCAAATACGTCATAAAATGACAAAAGGGCTCTCAGACATAAGGCCAATTACTGGGAAGTGCTACGGAAACACAGTGAAACATCAAAAGGAGAAAGAAAAGAAGTGGCCCAAGATACGGGTCAGGAAGGGGACAGGGATGTCACAACGAGGGGTGAGCAACAAACCCTGCACGGCTGACACTTCATGTTTGTGAATAGAGACACACACACAGAGACATTTTTTGGAAGGAAACTTAACAAGTTGTTGGAAGGGCCTCCCTGGTGGCGCAGCGGTTAAGCGCTGCACCGTGGAGCTGTCGGCAGCGACGACACGAGTTCGACGCCCGGCCGGGGAGAATCCCACATGGATCCCACATGGCGCGGCAGACCTCTCCTGCCTCGCCCGCTGCTCCCCTCGGCAGTGTGTTTCTGTCAGTCTGCCTGTTCTGCTCCCCACTCTGTCTCTGGTGAACCCTCTTGCCTGCCCCACACCTCTGGTCTGTACCCCCCAGCTTGTATGCATAAATAAATAAATAGTAAAAAAAAATAAAATAAAAAAAAAATAAGTTGTTGGAAGGGGTAACCAAGAAATGGGAGAAAGTAAGGAGCTGTCAAAAGAAGCGTTTATTTTTATCTTACAGCCTCTGGGCCATTAGAATTTTTCTCTATAAACAAGTATTTTCTTTTTTAACAAATGGGATTGAGCTACCAATTAATCTTTTTTTTTAAAAAAAAAGATTTATTTTTGCATACAAGCTGGGATGCATGCCGGAGGTGTGGGGCGGTGAGAGGGCTCACCGGAGACAGAGTGGAGAGAACAAGCGCATCTACTGAAACCCACTGCTGAGGGGAGCAGCGGGCGAGGCAGGAGAGGTCTGCTGCGCCATGTGGGAAGCTCCCTGGCCAGACATTGAACTGGCGCCACAGCCACTGACAGCTCCACAGCGCTGCGCCTAACCTGTTGAGCTACCAGGGAGGCCCAATTACTCAATCTTAATGGAAAATCAAGAAAAGAATGTCAAAGACCTTACTGACCTTATAATGTAGCCCACCAGGTGGTCAGTGTGGGGCAGCACGAACAGGGACTTCCCCGAGAGCTCGCAGGCATTGCACAGAGCAGCAGCCCTTTCCGAAGCAATGACATCCTCGCCTGTGGGCGCGGGCCATAAGGACAAAGGGAAAAAGGAAATAATTCATGTGTTTTCCTAAAGGAACATCTCCCCACACCTGAGTGACAGAATTAGGATAAAGTCTCAAACCACTTTTCACCATGCCAGTAGGGCCCCTGGAATCCTTGAGAGTTCTGGGGTTCTTTGGCGCTACACTGCACATATGTTAGGAAAACACTGAAATTTTCCACTGAGCCAAGATAGAAAAGGCAAATAATGCCAACAGATACACCACATAACTATCTGTAAAACCACGACTAAAAATGGAAGCAATAATGCATCAAAGAAGCTTCCAAAATTGTTTAAGAGGCTACATGTTTCCACACAGAAATAAATATTTTGGCCTATGGAAATATGAGAAGGTAGAAGCAATAAGCACTTGAAACTAAAATTGCTTATAAGAAATTAAAAAGTCCATAGAACTTTTCTTTGCCCTATTGTAAGTTAAGCAGTTCAATAATTTCAAACAGATCTAAGATAAGCTGAGTAATAACTTTTGTCAACTAGCCCAAGCTGATGTGGTGAGGTAGGGGTGGGGGATAGGACTTAAAGTTTGCACTAATATTTTAAAATTCTTACAATAAACATTCAATGGTGCATTATTAGCACTTTTTAAAGTGAACACACCACCTTTCCCATAATTGAATGCACATAACATTTTAAAAATTATGCCTCCTGATAAGAAGAATTGGTGGTTTAAAACAATTGTTTGATACCTGGGGGCAAAGGGGTTTTCTTCTGAATCAGAACCACCGCAACTTTTGTGTTTCTCCCTTGTAAACTTTGCCTACAATGGAAAAACAGTTAATTAAATAACTGTTTCAACTTTAAACAATGAATTCCAGACTTGAATTTAATTAAAGCTTGATAATTCAACTGAAGAAAAGATAAATTCCAAATTAAAAAGCCCCAAGACTACAGGAAATCTTTTCCGCAGACAGAGAATCATTTATACCAAATTGACTGAAATTTTAAAAGTATAATCTCTTATCATCCATGACTGACATGTTAAAAGTATAATCTAACCTCCAGCTTCTAATCTTTACAAAAATCTGCTTTAAGAGCAAAAGCTTAACATACTTTTAGTAAAAGTGGTAACATGCCTTATTTATTTATAGAAATACATTCTAGTCATCCAAAAGAATGATTTATTTTGAAATTGAAACGGTGATAATGCAAGTGTTATCACTCGCAACTAACTGTACCTCAAAAACCACTAGAAATGCAAGAAAAAGCAATTGGAAATTCAGACCAACTCGTCTCCGACATTTCCTCTCTGACCTGAGCGTGACATAAATCAAGGTCAAGGCCACCTGTTGGGGGCAGGACAAGCTCCACGGGAGGTCAGCTGCCCCCAAGGGCCCAGTGTGGCCTGACGGAACAGGCCTTCCCGCAAGCCTGTCCTTGACCTGCGTGCCCAGAGCGGCGGGCAGCTGGGGGGGTGGCGGGTGGGGGGTGGGGCCAGACCTGACGATCTCCACTCTGGTCGCGCACTCAGACTGCTTTTCCTTCCACTGAGGCTCATCCCAGTCGAGTTCATAGAACACCACCACCAAGGCGGGCACCAGATTCAGGTGTTTGTTCATCCAGCCAGTCTTCAGGATGCCTTTGGGGATGTACCACTCATACGACGTTCTCTGCAAACACGGGCCAAAGGGGAAGAGGGTCCTTTGATGACAGCAGCAGGAACTGCCGATGCGTGCGGGGCACGCCAAGCGCCTTCCCTCATCCCACGCAGCCGCCATGAGCTTCGGAGAGGAGGAAGTTCAGGCTCACGAGGCCAGAGAAGAGCCGGCCAGCCCTAGAGGGAGACCCTCGAGCCCAGAGCCCTGCAGCCATGGAAAGCACCGCCAGAGCCCAAGCATCTCTAAGGGGGCTGGCGCTCTCGAATCCCTAGAAGCCAACAGCCCCTCTTCATGTGGATTGGACTTCTACTCCCTGCTGTCCCAGTTTCTGTTCTTGCAAAAGCTGTTCAAAGAAAATACCACCTAAAAGCCAACATGGCTTCATCTGCTCAAAAGCCACAGGCGAGGACAGCACTTCGCCTTCCTTGTGGGTGGCAGAAAAGCCTCCCAAGAGCCGCGTGGGGTCAGCACCGCGTGCCCCGCGTGGGAGGGATGGGGCGGGCGTGGCCGGACCGAAGCAGCCAGAGGAGAACCACGTACTCCCGCCGGCCTCCCGCGGCCTCCCGCCACGGGCTACCGTGGCACGCAGAGAGCACGGCAGGAAGGAGAAGCGGCACCGCGGGGTGTGGGGGCTCAAGGAAGAACAGGGAAATGAAGTTCTCCCGCTGCGGAGCGAGAGCCGAGAAAGGGGCTGAGTGGCAGCGCCACGGCGACCCTTCCCGCGAAGGGCACAGCAAAAGCCACACGTGGGGCAGCAGTGCACGGCGCGCTCTTCACAGGCATCCACTGCAGTCACACAAAAGAATGACTGTTCTGAAGCTGAAATGGTGGGGACACAGGTGTTTTACAGCAGCAACTAGCTACACCTCACAAAAACTCTATCAATGCAGGAAAAAGCAGCTGGAAATTCAGACCAACTCGTCTCCGATGTCTCTTCTCCCACCATGTTTCAGAAGCGACGATGGGGGGGCCAAGAAACCTGGGTGGTTTTTTCTAATCGTCGTATCTTATCAAATGACTCTCAGATCAGCTGTGTAAGACTGTAACAAGGACTCCATCAAGCTACATGACATTCCTGAGGAAGCAAAGCGACAGAGCAAGTGCTACCTTGTATTACTGCTATTACGAGCACAACTGTCACTTTATTATTTTTCCAGCTAAGTCGGTCCTCACTGATTTTCACCCTGCAAGTTAGTTCTGACCTTCTCGAAGCCTCTTTCTCTCATCCCCACTGAACAAACTGTCTTGGTTTGTGTGTAACTCCCCAGAGACAGTGAACATGTCTGCCTTGAATTTCCACCAGCAGCCTGTGGCCCAGCTCCCGGGGCCCAGCACAAAGCAAGCGCCCCAAAGCCAGGGGCGAAGCTGAGCCGAGCCACAGGAAGCCGCACTAGATGCTGCACTGGTCCCAGGGGCGAGGCGCAGGAAGGTGGGGCTGTGTGTGTGGGGGGGGGGGGGGGTGCCTTCACAGCACGCAGGTTTTTTTTTTTTTAAATGAGAACGGGAAAACGTGGGCCCAAAAGACATAGAACACGCACATTTATAAAGTAAGCATTCACCTGGGGTGAAAACACAAGCTCTTATTAAACCTGCCTGCTCTGTGTCGCCACCTGGAGCACCTAGGGTTTCCTCTGCACCAACAGGGAGCAGTCCTTGGTGACCTCGGGGCTTTCCCAGCTCAGACAACAGGAGCGGAGGGACAGACACACACCGTGGGAGACAGGGAGCGCAGGAGAGCCCGGGGCAGTCACGGCGCTATTACCTTGGGTCTACATTTGGGATACTCGTGGTCACCAGGGAGCACCTTGAAAGAAATAGGTACCCGGTCGGCCCTCCGATTGGCACAGAAAGCATCCCAGACGGCTCGATGGACGGCGTTGTAAGTCACATCCAGGCCCGTGAGGGTGACGAACGCCATCGGCCGACAACATAGTTCCACAGGGAAGTCCCACTGTGTGGGGCTCATGTTCAAGGTCTCACACAAGTTCTGCAACACAAACACGATTAATTTTTTTAAAGGGCACATCCACATCTACTGCATGAACCGCCACTCTTTGAAAAACATAACAAAAAAGGCAAAAGACTTGGAGTGTTTGCAAGCTATTGAACAAATGCGAAAGAAGAGAGCAATAGGGAAAACTTTAAATTCTGAACTGGACCTATTAAAAATTAGTAAGTTTTGGAATTCATATTTTAAATCTTCCTTATTACAAAGGTAGTAGTCAACTTTAAGTCAACTTTGCCCTTCATAACATCTACAAATGCACACAGAACGCTGGAATGAGCAGACCAAGAAAGCAGGAAGGTGAAAAAATTAAAAGTGGTCTCATGAAGTATATCACCAATAAATAAAAGAAGTAATTATTGCCTTCCATATACAATAAAGTACAACCACCTCTACTTTCTCTATAATTACTAACATCTAATTTTCCGATTCTTGAACATTGGTAAAAGAACATCCCAAATATGTTTTCTCAATTCACCACAATTAATATGAAAGGTACTGCTTAAAGGAGAAGCTACAGGGAAATGCTAATAATGAGCAGACTCTGCCAGGAGGACGTGTTTCTCCTGCGTACAGTAGCCAAGCCTCAGTTTAGGAGAGCAATTATATAAATATGTATTTGCTTCCAGGAAATTTCTATTTCCAAAAACGTTATTTCATGTAGAATATAATGCGGTTCCCTTGAAGGCTCTCTCTACCAGCACAGTCAAGCGCCGCTTACATCATTTTGGTCAACAACGGACCACAGAGAAGGCAGCAGTGCCCATGGATTACACGATCCAGCAAGGTTGCAGGGGCTACACCGGCTCAGTCTATGGAAGACGCTCTGTGGTGCTGACACCATGAAGTCTCCCGAAGATGCCTTCCTTAGCAAGCATCCTGTCGGAAGTCACCCGAGACTGAATACTATCAGGACTCGAATACAATTTTGGTGGAAGGTAAGGACACTTTCACCTCCTCTCGATACCCTGAGTGTTTGTAACTGAAAAGTTAAAGTAGAAAAGACTACTAGACTGTTCACATTTAAGCACCAACAGAACCGAGTAAATAATGTGCAAAGCTTACCAGACTTGACTAGTGTCTGTTACTTTAGTTTTAGAACTGGTTAAACAGACATTTAGGGGGCAGGGTTAAGCTGTGATGGCAAAGAAATTCACATTCGGAGAAAGAAATGTTCGAATTCAAGGGAGATTTGTGGGGTGAAAATAGAAAAAAGGTAGTCTAAATGCACCATGGCTATCTGCTTGCCACTAAGAAATCTAGGTTAGAGTCCTACTTCCTATAACGACCCAGCAGGGCCAAAGAAACTGTAACAGGGGGGTCCTCAGGAAAGGGGAGTGTTCCAGGTTCCCTGCCCCACCCAAGGGAGGGTGGAGCTGAGCAGGAGAGATAAAAAGCTGGGGAAGAAGGAGAGAAAGGACGAAAGAAGGAAGGAGGCAGGATGGAGCCAGAAGAGGCCCAAGGAGCAGAGACGTGAGGGCGCTGCGCTGGCCGGGACTGACTGAGACAAATGTGGGTGAGAGACCCGTGGGGAGGTGACAATGGCAGTGTTGATATGGATTTTGATTTTGTTCTTTTCCTTCCAGAATTGTCTGGCTGTTTGTGACCCACTTCGATGGGCCCCTGCCAAAAGGTGCTTTAGACTTGGGGCAGGCTTTTGGGACTTGCTTTGGGCCAATCCCATTTGGGTGGACTTTTGCCCACAAGGTGGTGGGTAACTTTGGGTGCTTAATTTAGAAACTGTGTTCTTTGTCTTTTCTGTATTATACACTAATTATATTAAAGTTTCTTTCCACTAAAGGTCTTACATGCTTTGTGTTGATGCAGCAGATGGCAGAACCTATTTAGATTGGATAGGTTTGGGGGTTCCGGGGTGCTGCTCTCCCTGTCCTGTAACAAAAGCACTGGGGTCTTTGATTACGAGTCAAAATGAGGGGAGCAATCAATAGAAAAGTTTCTTGGAGACTCCAAATCACAGCTCTGTCCAAGAGAACTATACAAGCTGCCTAAGTAATTGGAAACTTTCCAGAAACCACATTAAAAAGTAAAAAGAAATGGGTAGAACTAATTTTAATAATGTATGAAAATCATTTTCATGTTATAGTTTCTAAATATCCAAAACATTATATTTCATATGGTTCAAATCTACAGTCATACATTACCCTTCATAACGCAAGAGTTATTCAATACAAGCTATTTTACTACTTCCGTGTAAGTCCTCAAAATCTGGTGTGTCTTGTACCCTCACGGCACATCTCAATTCCAGCCAACCTACTTCAAGTGCACCATAGTCACATACAGTTCCTGGCTACTGAAAAGACAGGACAGCTCTACACTGCTGCAATCTGTCCCCCAAACCACTGTATTAAAATTGCTACCAGCCACATTCCCCCCTAAAAAAAAGTTTTGGCACACGGTGATGCTTGTTCTGGAACAAAGGGATGAAACAGGATGAACACCCACAAAGCACAAGTGCAGAGATGGTAGGGATCTCTGTGACAGTCTGCAGGAGAGATGTTCAGCTCTCCCGGAAGAGGCCAGTAAAATCACTGACCAACCCACGGCAGGGAAGGAGAAGTAGAGGGAGTAAGTGAACTGGGAGACCACAGCAGCGCAAGAGAAATAACCTGAAAGCTGGCATGGAAGGTAACAAGGACAATTGCTGGAAAGGATGAAATACTGCAAAGAAGGTACCTAATCGAAGTGGCAGGTAAAAAAGCGAGGCCACTCCACTTCAACCAACCGAGGTTCGGGGCACAGGACGCAATACAGCTAAGGATGAGATTCAGAGGTGCCCAACTGCAAAAGGATCAAGAGGATGGACAGCCAGGGGCCGGGGGCGGCAGGGGAGCCCTGAGGTCGAGGATGTGAAGCAACGACCAGACCTGGAAAAGACACCTGCCCCCGGATCGCAGATTTCTGCCCTGGCAGTTGCACGGCAGGCGGCGGCGAAGTAACTCTACCGCCCTAAAGGAGGACGCTACCTTCCGGTCTCCGCCCACCTCCCCCCAGTACCTGGGAGGCCCTAAAGCAGGTTCGTCTTCGCTTTCGGGGCTAGAAGGGGCAGGCCGGCTCGCACCGCCGACGCCGCGGGAAGCGCAGGCCCGCAGAGGCAGCGGTGCGAGGAGCCAGCTTCTCCGGCTGCTCGCCCGCCCCGCAGCGCTCGAGCCGGACTCACCCCGGCCGCACGCCCCGGGCGCTGCAGCTGTGGCCGGCCGCGCGAGCCGGGAGAGGCCGAGCGGAGGCGGCAGGGGTGTCACCGCGCCGGGGGCCCGCGCCTACCGCCACCGCCCCGCCGGGCTCCAGCCAGCGACACTTCCCGGTCCCACCTGCGCACGCACAGGAAGCACTTTCCGGACCTGAGTGACAGCGCTGTGCACCAACTGCCGCCCCGGAACTGTACGCGGCTCCACCCAACGTCAGGAAGACGCGCCGTCTCCTAGAGGCGGAGGGGCCGGGGGCGGGGAGAGCAGGGGCCAATAGGAGAGGCGGGGAGGAGGAGGGGGCGGGGCCTGCGCCGACAGCCCGGCCGCTGCTCCCCAGACGCCCCGGCGCCCCACCTGCCCCGGCCCGGGCTCCCGCCCACTGCCCCCCGCCGGCCTCGCGCGTGACTCCCGCCGACCGCGCCCAGGGCTGCCTCGGGCCGCCGAGGGCGCAGAAGGGGGACGCCCCGGCCTGGGGGCCCCTGCCCTCGCTTTCTCTTCGTCGTCGCGAACGCCGTCCGCCCGGGGGGCGCCCCGCCACCCGCGCGATGGGCGCCAACGAGGACCAGGAGGTGAGTCCCCGGGGCTGGACGTCCTTCTCCGCGCAGGCGCCGAGCCCGAGCCCCAGGGACGGGGGCTACCCCCGGAGGCCCGGGGGGCGCCCGCATGTGCCCTCGCGCTGATATCGGCACAGCGTGGCCGGAGACCCCCACCCCAACTTCACCGGTGTCCGGTGTGAGTGGGGTGGGGCCCGCCTCTGCCCCCCTCTCCCGCATTTTCCCTTTTTGCACACCCGGGGTCTCCCCAGGACCCCGTCATACGAAGGATAAGTGTCTAAGTGTCCCCCGGACCACCCTCGGGTGCACTGGGCTCACCCTACACCTCAGTGTTCAGTCCTGAGTTCCGCTGATGGGAAAATGATTGCTCTTAAATCTCACAGTCTGTTGGTGGGCGGAGACAGGGTTAATGCGGTCATAAATTTCTGGTGGGAGACTCTAGTGACACTCGTGCCCCTGGTTTCTGGCCGCATTGCTTGGGCGGCATCGTGGACAGGATGAGCTACATGGGGTTCCTCAGGTCTGTTCTCATAAAATGCTGCTTTAACATGGAGTCCTGGGGCATGCGAGTTGGACAGCAAGGCTACAGGTGATCTTGAGGAAAACCTTGTGATTTGTGATGTGTGCAGATGAGGAGATAGGGGCCCCCAAGGTAAAATGCTTACCCTGGGGCTGCACGGCGAGAATGGGGCAGAACGGGGCTAGAGTGGGAGTCTCCTGCATAGGTGCTTAGTAGCCCACCACTCATGTAGAATACAGTGCTTGAAAGAGAGCACTTTGCCGTGACAGATGTCACAGAACCTCTGCCTTGGAAGTTACCCTTAAAAACCCAAAGTCCAGGGCCTCCCTGGTGGCACAGTGGTTAAGCGCTGCGCTGTGGAGCTGTCGGCAGCGGCAATGTGAGTTGGACACCCGGCCGGGGAGATTCCCACATGGCACAGCAGACCTCTCCTGCCTCGCCCTGCTCCCCGCAGCAGTGTATTTCCATCGATCTGCCTGTCCTGCTCCCCACTCTATCTTTGGTGAACCCTATCACCACCCCACACCTCTGGCGTATACCCCAGTGGGCTGTTGTAGTTGATACCTGACTCCCTTCTAAAACACCCTTGACAGGTGAGTTTCCAAGCCAAGGCAGGCCTAGTTCTTACTGTGTGGCCTGGAGCTCACAGAGCAGTGGACCTGGGGTTTGGCCCATGGCGACGACCTCAGAACCCTTTGGGTAGTTGTCAGAAAACCAGGTTCCCGCACACAGCACACACCCTCAGATTTACCAAGTCAGAATTGCCACGGTGGCACCTGGGATCTCCATTTTAACAGTAAACCTCTATTCTTCTTGCACATGATCCATTCTCAGATCTATGATGACAGTTTTCCTGCTTGGTTCTCCAGACCTCCTCTTGTCATGCTAAGTTGTTCCTTTTGCTTTTCTGCACCTGCCTATCTCTTTTAGTCCCTTCCTCTCCTGGGCTCATGTTACTGTGGACAGATTACGACTTTATCTCCTGGTTTCAAATGGGGGCTCGCTGTGTCCACAGTTAGATATCCTGTCCACTAGAATTGTCTAAGTGCCGCATACAAAACCACTTGGCTCTCACCCTCTACCTGGTATTTAGGCATCGAAGCGCAAGTTCATTTACTTACCTTGTTAAATTTCGTCTGGTAAGATTCTTTTTCAAGGACTTTTCAAATACTTTGCCACTGGCACAAATCAGTGTCATCAAATTGCCATGCACGGATTTGACAAGCCTGCCTTCAGCCTGGCTTCCAGTTCAGGTCATTAACTTAAACATGGGAAGGACTGAGGACACAAGGAGCAGCACTGTACTTTGCGGGAGGTTGTTTCATCTAGACTCACCGCACTTTGAAGTCGTCGATTTTTTTCTTTTTTTTTTTCTGTAAAGAAAGTAAGGGAAACCTGGTCCTGGACGTGGAGGGTGGCGCAGCTTGTTTTTCAAGTGCTTCTCAGGCCACTTCGCTCTCCCAGGTCCTCACATGTGGCGTCTTTAATCTGCTCTAAACGTCGGTCCAGCCTTAGCATGTAGAATTCATGACATGTATCTTTTGAAGACCAAAATTTGTAAGCACGTGGAGTCTTTGCTTCCCTTCTCAGGTACAGTGATTGCGTCTTCTTTGTAAGCCGCAGTGTCCTGAGAAATAGTTCCAGGCAAGGTTACTAGTTACATTTTTGCTTGCTGTCCTTTTCCCCATCTTGGGTAGATCCTGTCGGTCTTTTCTCTAAAAGTTCTTTTTATTGTCCTTAAGTGTTTTTTCAAGCTTTGTATCATTCTGTGGGAAGGTACAGAAGTATAAATAAGATATGTAGATAATGAGGAATTACAGTGCTTCCCATCTCTCATCTCCGAGTTTAGTGTTCTTGGGGTTAGAATCTGGGTTACGACTGCGATGGCTACACTTAAGCAGAGCAATAGACTGAACCTTATTTTCCTTCCTGGTAGGAGGAGAAAATAATAGTATCTTGTCACAGGATTCATGTGTGAATTACATGATACACTGTAAAATGCTTAGCACATTGTTGTAAAGTTAGTGTTGTTGTGATGTGTTGCTACTTGCACTTAAAGTATGAACATCAGAAATCATATAAGTTAACTAAGTTTTACACAGTTGTGTGGACTTGAATTAGATGTTAAGGTCCTCTAGCCCTAGTACATTTATACTACTAAACAGTTTACATCTTTGCCCCATTTCTTTCAGATGGAACTAGAAGCGTTACGTTCAATTTATGAAGGAGATGAAAGTTTCCGGGAATTAAGTCCAGTTTCATTTCAATATAGGGTAAGACCTGGCATGAACAGAAGTATTGACAACTTTGCCAGAAAGAAATTACTGAAGACTACTAAAAGTCCTGATTTTGTTTTTTGATATTTAGTGGTTTCACAATATGTTTCATCTTTGAATTTTTCTGAAGCGTTTAAAGGAAAACTCAATCACTATGATAGCAATTGTTTTTCACAATTGAAAATGTAATGACTTTTTATAACCAAGATGAACTTGTTCTTCTTGTAATAAAATCATAAAATGTTGGAAGTGGAAGAAACCTTAGAAATTAGATTTTATGTTCTAAATCACATATCTGAGTGATAACTTCTTAACAGTTCCTAACGTCCATAGTATTGATAAAGACTGGGACTAAAATCGAAGTCTCTATTCCAAATCTAGTATTCCTTTTACCACCTTATGACATAATAAAGAGAAGTTCATATTTTCTTAATTCTGTTAGCTGTGTGATTATTCTAAACATATGTGAAATATGCTCTTTCTTTAAGTGAGAATTGTTCGTAACTCTTATCTTCAACAATAAACAGTAGCAGTATTTTATTTCATAGGCAGATATAGGACACTATCTATCTAAACGATCACAAGTACTAACGATATGGAAAAGGCTTTCGTAAAAGGCAGTTATGGTTATTAGCAGCTTCACCATTTAAAACAAATTCTATGACAAATGATCCTTAGACGTGATTGTCATAGACTATTCCAGAAAAAATGCTGGACAGTTACTTCTTCTACTGCTCTCCTCCTGCTCAGCTCTTCCCAGTTCCCTTTCAAGCCCAGTAGTCCGTACCCTATGCCATGTGTCTGGCAAGCTGGAGACTTTTACTGGCCAAAGCTAATGATGGTGTTAAGTATAGACGCCTCTCTTGGACGCTGCCCCCCGAGACTGTGCTACCCACTGCCATCTCCTCCTGGGCCGTGGAGACCACTAAGTCCCCTCCCTCTCCTGAGCACCAGGAGGTCCTGAGCACCAAGAACTTGGGGCACAGTGCTATATCCTGTCAGAGTCCTCTCAGTTCCAGTGCAGACCAGTTGAGTAGCCCCTAGGGGGGCTTGCTTTCTGTTCTCCCTTCAGCTGCCCCCTTACACTTTGCCTTTCGTCCTCCAGCAGCTGCTAACCTCGGAAACGTAATTACCCCATCCCTTTGTTTGAAAAGGCTTCTCCCCGAGTTTCTCTCGCTGTGGAACAGCACCGGCCCGTGTGGCCCTAGCAGAGGACCAGTCCCGATCTGGGGACATTGTGCAAGAAAATTGGCCTTGATTCTTTTTATCATAAAAGACATTTAAATTTAAATATTATAAAAGATCTTTAAAAGTCAGGGGAAAGGGCTAGGGACTGTTCTAAGTTAAAACAGAATAAAGAAATTTTCATAAGAAACTAAAAGATGAAGTTAAATTTTTTTCTTATCTCTTTGCCTTTTCCTTTTTTCTCATAATTTGACATTTTCTATTCTCTTGGGATCGTGCTGTTACCTAGTAATTTACCTCTGTGCTTAAAATCTCATGATTTCACAATTGGAAAACTTCAGACAAAGCTGAGGTGTTTTGAATCAGTCCGTTATTTTCTTGGCCCATTTTTTTCCTGTGTCCCCCAGTTTGTATCTTGTCTTTGTCTTCAGAAGTCTGGGCACGGTCTTCGGTGTAGTCCTCGTGCTGCAAAAGCTGGAGGGCAGGTGGGAGAGGCCACAGGCTTAAGGCTGTTGAGACAGACTAGAGCGAGTAACATTTGGACTCTTAATCCAGCCCTCACCCCCGCTGAGTGTCAGCCTGTACGCTGAACTTTTCAGAATATCACCTTTCCAATGTGAGCATGAGGACTGGGGGGAATTCATTCCCTTCAAGTGACAATTTGATGTGCTGCCTTTGAGTCACTTTTTACAAGCCTAAGATTTCCCTTTTCTTCAGATAGGTGAAAATGGCGACCCCAAGGCCTTCCTCATTGAGATTTCCTGGACAGAGACGTACCCCCAGACCCCTCCGATTATATCTATGAACGCTTTTTTTAACAACACCATGTGAGTAGTGTTTCACTGTCGTTGTCTTTGGTTCAACACTTCAGCTTGTGCCTCACTCAGCTTCTTGTGCGTTGCAGCTCGCCAGCGGTGAAGCAGAGCATACTGGCCAAGCTGCAGGGAGCGGTGGCAGCGAACCTGGGCACCGCCATGACCTACACGCTGTTTGAATACGCCAAGGACAACAAAGAGCAGTTCATGGAGAATCACCATCCTGTTAATTCTACCGTGAGTATGTGGTTAGTTTTTACCAGATTTTTTTTTTTTTTTTGCTGGGGAGTGGGGGGAGGTTACTCTGCTAGTAATTATTTCTACTAGTAAATGTTCATAATTGGAAGGAGACTTTGTGTTAGGTTAAAATGAGAGTTACATGTGAGAGAATTTTATGTAGCTTTGATTTAGCTTGAAAAATCAAATTATATGCTCTAAATATTTATCCTCCATGTAAGACTAGAGTACGTCACACGCTTACCAAGACTGAGATGTTGTAGAACCAGATTTTTTTTTTTCAGACGTAGGCCCTCTCTTCTTAAAGCTCAGGTAGAGCCAAAATCTGCAGGAAGCGACTTTCTCTTTCTCTGCAAGTCTCGTTAGCTGTAAATAATGGTCTTGCCACACTACAAGCCAGCGGTGTCTCAGCTCCGTCACTCTGGCATCAGTGCCGCTTTGGGGGCAGAAGTGGGGGAGGGGGGAGGTTGCCCACCGCAAGCAATTCTCCGACCCCAGGTGGGCGTCCCACAAGTCAACTCACTTAGGACGCTGTCTACCTGGACGCAGCGTCAGCGCCCACCAGTGACGGGTTCAGTTCCACAAGGCTGCGCCCCCCACATGCCGCACAGCTCAGTCACAAGTCCGGCTGTGTCCCCTGTGCTGCTGACCAGCCGGCTGTAGCGTGGCCGGCCCACGACCCCATCCTGGGTTTGATTACTGTGGCAGTGCGGCCCACAGACTTCAGGAAAACACGCCTACTCCACCGCTGGCTCACTGTAAAAGCATCTAACTCTCAGGGACGGCAGACAGAGAGAGGCCAGGGCCGGCCTGCAGGAGGGGTGCAGAGCTTCCGGGGCCTGTCCAGGCCGGCTGCTCTCCCAGCACCTCCGTGCCCCCCCAAACCAGGACGTCCAGCCTCTACTCACAGAATTGGTTCTCCCGGCACCCGGCCCCTCCTTAGGACAGACCTGTGTTGCTCTCTTCACTTCGGAAATTCCAGGAGCCTTAGGTGCTGTGCTGGGAGCTGGGGGGGAGACCATGTGTTACTGTCAGTCACGGTGATAACCAGCTAGAGGGCACTGTTAAATTAAAAAAGAAAAACATTTCCAGAATTATTTTTTGAAATAGTCGTCTTTTATGATCTCAAGCATCCTTGCTTTAGACAAACCCTTTGCAGCGAATCTCACGCTCTGTCTCCGGCGGTCGGTACCAAGACTGGCCTGCTGACGCTGTAGGGCGGCACCGGCCCCGTCTTCCTCTTGCATGTGGCTTCCCTGTGCCCGCCAGAGCGATGCCCCCCGAGAGGGGCTGCGGGTGGCGGCGCAGCGCATGCGCTGTGGGCCAGCCCCCTGAGCACCCATCCTCACCACACTGTGTGACTGTCACCGAGGTCTAAATCTCCTGCTGTTGTTTCTCGTCTCCAAAGCGGGGGTTACAGTAGCGTCTCCCTTCTAAGACGGCCCGAGCAAGGGGTAGACATACAACATTGGCAGAACGCGTGGCCCCTGGCAAGCGTTTCAGACTTGCCTCTCAGCTTCTCCCTGAACTGAAATGTTTAAAGATTTTCTTCAGGGAGCCAGGACATTCTATGTAGGCACATGTGATTTTTCTAAAGAAATGTTTCAGTTTCCAAATAATAGCAGATACGCTCAACTGTAAGACCAGCCTAGCACTTTAGGGCTTCTGCGTAAGGCACGTGTCAGGTCTTTCTTTCCCAGGGTTGTGCTTACGACAGTTGCGCAGATGCCGGGGCCTTTGAACATACATTCGGGCTCGGGCTCGGGCTCGGGCTCGGGCTCGCAAATTCAGTCGAGCAGATGAAGAGACAGCTCTGTAAACAGGGGCCTCGTCACCACCCCCACGATGGGCACGGAGACCGGACTAAGCTCTGCTTCCTGAGCTGTCCAGTCCCTTGAACTTTCAGAAGCAGGAAACCAATGATGTGCTGATTCCATAAGTGAAATAATAATCCAGGATTCTCTTAGTTAACACATGCAAAAGTTATCAGCTCTTTTCAGAACATAGCTACCCTCAGTGTGATTCAGTAAGTTCTGAGGCACAAGTCTTAACAATTATTTCTTTTTCTGCTAGACATCCATAAGCAATATCATCTCCGTTGAAACTCCTACCACAGCCCCATCAAGTAAGAAAAAAGACAAAAAAGAACAACTTTCAAAAGCCCAGAAACGGAAGCTAGCCGATAAAACAGGTTTGTGTTTGCTTCCCTCTGTGGCACACTTAGGTTGCTTTTCAGTGTGTCGGGCGTGCTTGTAAAGTAGATTTAGTTTTAGAAGAGTCATTCTTTATGCTTGAAATATTTGAATTAGAGATTTTTTGGGGTACCAGTTGTCTATTGAAAATATCTTCTTCTTCATCACCGGAGAGAACCATTTGAGAAAAAGGCGACCGAGTGACAAAGTGACTTCTCCTTTAACTTGAAAACTCTTTACATTCTATTTAGTGTTCATCTGTTCTCAGTCTGAATATTCTGTTACATTGATTAAAGCACTTTATAAATTCTTATGTAAAACTGACCTTGTTTCCAAGCCACCCCAACAGATTAAAGCCCTTTTTGAAGAATGTCAGATTAATACCTCAGTGTTTTATCAGAGCACAGCAATTAATAAGTTGACCTGCCTCTTAGTCTTAAGGCCCAACATGTGTTTATGAGGCCTCTGGTCTCGAGCTGCGCCTGGCTCCCCCACAGAACACCATCATGAATGGCAACAACACACCTTCTTTTCCTTAAAAATCAGTAGCAGGTGTGTGAAACAGATACCCGGTTGGCTCATCTCCTGCACTCCCAACTCGACGCCATGTTTGCCCCTCATAGCAGGTTTTGTCCTGATTTGAACTACGGTACATGTGAAGTGGGGGGCACCTGCATACTTCTCAAGTCCCCCCAGGGGGGATAATGCTTTCAGTTCACAAGAACAATGAATTATTCTTCCAACTTAAAATTAAGCAATTTAAATTTTTAATCTTTGTTGTGTAGAATAATACATAAAAATCGTATGTATTACAATATTTTTAAATGACTGGTCTTAGAAATAAAGTTACTATCTTTCTCCTCTAGATCACAAAGGAGAACTTCCTCGGGGATGGAACTGGGTTGATGTGGTGAAGGTATATACTATTTATATTCTGGTCTTCAAAATTGTTATAATTATTGCTGTCAAATATTGACGTCTATGTCTTGTTTTCTCCCCGTCAACCTTTGGATTTCCTGGGATGTCTCTCTCCTTTTTGACATTCAGCATGTGAGTATTTTTGACATATCCTTTGTGTTCTTTTCTTCCCAGTGCCCTCAGTTTTAGATTTGCCTTTTTTTTTTTTTTAAAGATTTATTTTTTATTTATACATACAAGCTGGGGTACAGGCCAGAGGCGTGGGGCGGCGAGAGGGTTCACCAGAGCCAGAGCAGGGAGCAGAACAGGCAGATCAGAAATACACTGCTGAGGGGAGCAGCGGGCGAGGCAGGAGAGGTCTGCCGCGCCATGTGGGATCCGTGTGGGATTCTCCCTGGCTGGGCGTCGAACTCTCGTCACCGCTGCCGACAGCTCCACAGCGCAGCGCTTAACCGCTGCACCACCGGGGAGGCCCTAGATTTGCCTTTTATAAATAATGGAAAATCTGCAGAAGTAGCTGTAACTCAATAAAGGGTGACTGTTTATGTAAGCACATCTTGAAAATGGACATGCTTGATGTGACTGAATTAGCAATAATGGGGAAACTGCCGGTACAGTCGTGGGAAGGAAAATGTGACTTGATTTCTCAGTTGAAATTACTTTGTTTTTTAGGGCAGACCCCAGATGTATTTTCCCATCATCTTCAAGGATAATTTCCTGGTTTTGTTGTTTGGGGTTTTTGTTTTTGTTCTTTGGGCTTTTTGGTTGACTTCTCTTTTTCTCAAGTTATCTGTGGTTTCAACTATATTAAACTGATACTCAGCACAGTGAATTAATTCTCTTGGTAGGACTTCACAAGATGCACTTTGCTTGCCAATCAGTGTCACTGCTGCCAGGAGAAGGCGTTCATATGGCCCGAGGGCAGCTAGAGCAAGAGTCAGTGAGGGCCTACAGATAGGGCCATTCACTGGCAGTGTGTGCTGCAAGTTTCTTTTATTTTAAAGTCAGTTGTTTGGGCCATGGACTGCTTTTTCTGTAGAAACTCTTTAAAATGATCTTGTCCTTCTAGAACCTAGTAAAAGAAAATAGTGCTTAGGAGTAGGGAGCCATGAGCTGCAAGTGGAACAAAGAAACTCACCGTCCTGGGCAAAGCTGGCCCTGTGCGAGGGCTCTGTGGAGGAGCAGCTCCGGTACTGGCGCCTTTGCTTGAGGCCCCGCCCTGACGTCTGCCGGCGCCTCGAGTTCTAGCCGTGTTCTAGGCCGCTCTGCGGGCCTCACCTGCGAAGCCTGTTCTTAAAACACTCCGTGCTCCAGGATGGACAGTGCTCCTTTTTGTCTAGGTCCAGAAGCTTTTTTCTTTTTAAGACAGTCCCTGCTAATATAAATTAGAATTTCAAGCTATGAAAGAAAGTAAAAGTTAAATAATCCAGTTAATCTTGGGCACTGGAAGGGGATGTTTTTGAGGCGGCCCCACCACGGCATTAGCCCTAAGCTAATGTACTTCAAAGACCCAGAGTCACTGTACCCAAATTCGAAGAACCACAGAATGTGAGAACCCTTGAAAAGCAAAAGCTGCCAGGGAAAGCCATTTCCAGATGTGTGGGGGGCCCCAAGCGACCCCAGACCCCCCATCAGTGGATCTGCGCGGTCAGAACCGCTTGCATCCTCCAAAAATTGACGACAACGTAAGAGGAAAAAGCAGCCTCATCTAAAAATAAACTTTAAAAAAACCCACAGAACTATTTGCGGCGAAACAGTAAGGCCGCCTTTGCTTTGGACTCATTTCCTCCTGAGCGTGCAGTGGCGTTTACCACCGGGGATGCGTGCAGGGCCGGAGGGCCGAGTCACTGATGGCTTCTGTCACGGCTCTCGTGGAATGTGCCTTAAGGGTTTTCTAAGGCACTCAGTAGGTTTAGGACCTGAGTAGGTGCATTTTTTATCACACCAGTTTGCTCTTAGTCCCTGAGCTGTGTCCTTGACTCTCTTGAGTCACACTTGCCTTACCACAGGAGCAGATTCATGGGGACCCACTGTGTTCTGTCGTGCTAGATAATAAAGAGATTTGCAAAAATATAAACAAATACTACTGTTCATATTAGATTTTCTTTCTTTTAGAAAATGTAGTCATCTTTCACTTAAAAGTGTTCATTGGATTATCGTATAGTAGGTGACTGTTGTTTTTCCGCGCATTACATTTCTCAGTTTAAATTTCAAATGTGGGGCCTCCCTGGTGGCACAACGGGTTAAGCGCAGCACTATGGAGCTATCCAGAGCCACGGCAGCACGAGTTCGATCTCCAGCCAGTAGACCCACCTGTTCTGCTCCCCACTCTGTCTCTGGTGAATCCACTCATCGCCCCACACCTCTGGCCTATACCCCAGCTTGTATGCATAAAGAAATAAATCTTAAAAAAATAAATAAATAAATTTCAAATCTGCCAGGTATAATTCAATTTTTCTGAGAGGTACCGAGGATCTTCAGTGTTTCAGAGTAGAAAAGAGGCCCCAGAGCCAAAATGTTTGAGAGCAGCTATCCTTCGCGGTTTTTGCTTCTCAGGTTCCCACATTCTGGGGTTCTTGGAATTTGTGTTCAATGACTCTGGGTCTTTTTTCTGGTCAGAGTTGCCTTTGTATTCTTTGGGGATTTGTATCTGCCCTCTGCACCTCACATTTGCCAACTCCTGCTATAAATCCTTATCTTAAAAATTTGCAATTTAAGATTTTTATGATTTTTCAAAACTGTTTTAAGAATTGTCTGGTTAAGATGATCTTAAATTTTTCAGCCACATTTTTTAAAATATTTTTGCTTGTAATAGAAAGTAAAAATGGAAGCACATCATCCTTTCTACCATTTATAATGGTACTTTTTGTTGTTCTTGGCACCAGTTTATTTCTTGGAAGCTTCACAGGGATTTCCCCATTCCACCAGCCCCATCCCTGTCCTGCTGAGGTAGAGACCCTGTGGGAAGGAGCCGAGCCTGAAGTTGAAGAGTAATTGCATAGAGAAAAGCTGTAGATGGTATAAGTTCACTTGAATCTTGATGCCTGTTGTTTTATTAATTATGTTTACTTTTGATAATAAGTAGACAAGAATAACTCAAGTAATACAATAACTTAAACTTGAATATTTCTTTTCTCTTTATAGTTAAGCAAAACCGGCTCTAAAGATGACGAGTAACACTTGGCATTTGAGACAAGGGAAGTGCGTTCTTTTAAAAGTAAACTGGGTTCAAAATCTTTCACTACTCTTTCTGGTATCAAGGTGACTTTTTATAAGACAACTTTTTGTATGTTTCTTATGTAAAACCTGTCGTAAGCTGTCAGTTCATGAAGAGACCTGGTGTGGTAAATCATTTTCACAAACTTGCCTTAATAAAAGGTGAAACTGTTGCTCTTTAGTATACTTTATGAATCTGTTGGGCTCTGTAAATGTACAAGTACAGGGGATGATAAAATCTATATTAACTTATATGATCTTATTCAGGTAGGTGTGATTTCTTTTGTTAAGGTATGAAGCCCTTTTCAAACTCTGAGCCCAGTGGAGCAGAGCACTGAGTGGACACCCATTCTCCATGTCCGTCGTACACCTCTCGTCTTTGTAAAGTCTTTGTAAAGTCTTTCTCTTCATTGCTGAAGCGTAAATCGCTTCAGAGAAGTTGAAGTGCTGACATTTGAACCTCATATATAGTACTCCTTGTAGCTCCTGTTTATTTTTCAAAGGTAAACTGCTTCTCTTTAATAAATCACCATGTTTATGCTTGGGGTTTGGGCTTGGGCACGAGAGCTTTCAGTGTCCATGGGAGATGAGAATGTGAAACTGTATCTGCCAAATACAATAGGAAGCACTTGAATAGAGATGCTGGTCTTATTTAAAAATTTCTCTTTGCTGCAAATACCAGGATGGGAGTAAAAGATGCCTTAATATTTGATTTTTGTGACGTTGGAGACAATAGCTTGAATAAATTCCTATGTATCTGCTATTGTGTTTTTAATTGTTTGGTAACTGAGGTCTTCTAAATGATTCACAACCACATTTTAACTCTTGTTTGTTTTTTTAGCATCTTTTTAAGTATCCATATGTATTTCTCAGCCTGGCCATCTTTGTAATAAAAGATTGAGTTGTCAGGTGCTGGACGGCAGCCCATGCTTGATATTCTTTTATCATTAATAGAAGAGACTATTAGTGTAGCTTTACCAGGAAGCCACTGGTGGTTGTGTGTGGCACCGTGATTCTGTAGATGCTCCCCAACTTACAGACCTTAAAACTACTGTTGTGGTATCTGGAAGGGCAAGTGGTTGGTTCCTCCAGTTAGACCTGTGCATCTTGGGTCTGAGTTTTTAAAGAATAATTCACTTTTAAAGAAATTGCCTTAGCACAGGGTGGTCTGAGACATGCCCCCGGTGTTGGCTAACACTGACTTTAGTCTTTAAGTATAAGTACAATGAAGAAGTGTAATGACATTTTCAAAAGCTGCATCACGTTTTATTTCTTGAGTTAATCTGATAGAGGAAAACATTGAAATTCAGGTATTGAAATTGAAATTCACATTGGAATGTGCCAACTTTGGGGTTGTGTGTGTAGTTTTGTTGTGTTGATTTGTTTGCTTGTTTTGCAAAGACGCTGAAACTGCTACATCTGTTGGAAGAAAATACTTCATTTTATGCTAAAGATTTTCAAGTTATTCAGGCTTATCATGGTTCATAGATTACAAAGATTGATGCTAGTTAAATGCCAATGACTATTTCTACTCTTTTTATATGAAATGTACACACTTCGGGGGTGCTGGTGGCAGCGGTGCCTCTTACTACCTCGTGTGGTGAGGTAGTAGGTCACGGAAAACACTTGAACATTCTCGTCAGCCTGCCACCATCCGTTTAACCTCCAACATATTTTATAAAAGTCTGTTTACTTCAACTTGTATGGAAATGACAATTAATAAGCAATAAAAGCTGAACTATACCCAATGATTTTTCTACATGTTTTATTTCAGATCACCTGAGAGTTTTTGATTTTACAAATCTGAATAGATTCAGTGTACGAAGTGTACCTTCCTACCAGAAATTATTCAAAATGTTGGATTAAAAATGACTTAAGTGAGCCGCCAGGAAGGAAAGGAATTAAAAGGAATTAGTTACACAGGATTAAAAGGAAGTTGAAACCTTGAGGTTAAGGGCAGCCAGTGTCACACCTTCAGGGGCCAGAGGCAGGGGATGAAGTCCAAGATCAACTCAAGGTCAGAAGCATCTTTCTCTCTCTCTCTCTCTCTCTCTCTCTCTCTCTCTCTCTCTCTCTCTCTCATATCCCACAGTGCATAGCCAACGTGATCACAGAGAGGCTCTGGAAGAACGGCCTGCAAGCCTGCTCTCCGGGGGCCCACGCAGAGGGTGCAGACCACCTGCTCCCAGGTGGAAATGCCCCGAAGCAAGGCGATTCACGAGCCTGCTGGCAAGGAAAGGTGAGAGCCTATCAAAATATTGACAAGGAGTGAAACGATCCTTCATTTTAAAAAATAATTGAAATTCTGAGAACTATCCAAAAAAAATCAAGAGACAGGTTCAAACTTGCTGCCGTCGCCCGGGATGGGCAGGGAGTCAGATTGTAGCCGGGACCCACCACCATGAAGTCCACGGGGCAGGCGCCACAAAGTGACAAACGAAACCCCAGGCTGTGCTAGGAAGAACAACAGCACGCAGAAGGGCAGCTCTATGGCGCCTCTGAGCTCGCCGCCATCAGGGTGACGGGACTCAGAGACCTGCAGCGGCCCAAGTTGGCGTCACGGCTCAACTCCTGCCCGGTGTCGCCTGAAAGAAGCGTCACTAAAACAAGTCAAAATCTCTACGTAGGCCTCCCTGAATTTTAAACATTAGCGATTGGAATACTCAAAAACAGGCCAGTGGACGCAGAGGCCCTTAGGCCCCGAGTGTCGCCCCAGCAGAGCGTTGCCACCTGGCATGAGGACTCTGCTACTCCTGGAATCACGCAGACCCCTAGCAGCGTGCCCATGCCCAGGCCTGCCCCCGTGGGGAAGAAGGAAACCCTTTGCCAGCTGACCTACCGGAAGGAGGGCTGGCCTCGCCCTCACTTGCACCAGGGGGCCAGGAGCTAGCAGCAGGGATCCGACCACAAAGATAAACAACATTGGGGGACGCTACCGCCCGTTTCCACAACCCCAGCCTCTCAGGGATCAAGCTGGATTGTTCAAGAATCAGTTGCCCTCTCTGGGGCTGTACGAGGCCTCTGCTCACAGTGTGATTGCTTCTAAACAGAGCCTTTGTTTATATCTGTACAAGCCTGGATAATGAGTTAGATAGAAGCGTTTTCCGTGGTAAATCTTAGGAAGGAGAAAACAGGGTTTTACATCAATAGGAAAATCCCACTGGTTGGGCAGTGGGAAGGTGGTGGGGGAAGGTGTGGTCCAGGAAGAGAGACCCACATGCCTTGGACAGACTCGGTGTTAGTGCACAACTTAGGGGTCCCCAGGGACCCCAAAGTGTAAAGGAGCGCACTCTCTAAAGAGATCTAGCCACCCATGTGCACAGAGGCAATGGAAGGAGAAGCTTAGTGTGAAAGATCTTTTTTTTTTAAGATTGCTTTATGCACACAAGCTGGGGTACAGGCCAGAGGCACTGGGCGGCGAGAGGATTCACCAGAGACAGTGGGGAGCAGAACAGGCAGATGGATGGAAATACACTGCTGAGGGGAGCAGCAGGGAGACAGGAGAGGTCTGCCGCGCCATGTGGGAATCTCCCCTGCCGGGCATCAAGCTCATGTCGCGCTGACCCACAGCGCAGCGCCCAACCGCCTCGCCACCAGGGAGGCTCCTGGAGTGAAAGATCTGTGATGAACATGAATCGGGAGACAGAGGGAAGGATATTCCTAAGAAAACTCTCAACGTGGCCCACGCCCTTGCAGGCACATGCCTCGCCAGACAGTATCAGTCCAAAGGGAGGCCCCAGAGGCCACAGGCCTAAGGCAGCTTCTGCAAGAAGCAAGAACGGGCCAGGCGCTCAGGGACAGAAGGAGATGCAGAAACACAAACCAAGTGAGCAGCTGCCACTGGCTCTGCCAAGAACAGTCTCCCCACTTGTCTCTCAGCCACGCGGCCCTGCCAAGTCTCCAGTGTCTCTCTGCGAATGTCTCCTCCCAGTCTCCCCTGCGTCACCAGGGGGCAAGTCGGGCTGCAGAGCAAGAGCCGGCTCCCCCCCTGCATTCGCACTGTACAGGTGTGCAGCGGCTCCACTCCACCTGCGGCCCGCAGCGCCCCCACCTGGGAAGTCCGGGTCATGGCCGGAGGGCCGCCAGGAAGGGGCAGGCTCGCCCTGCATTCTGGCAGGCAGCTGAAGAGCACCCCGACCCCTCAGTGGGTTTTTCAGGCTTCAGTGCTCTCTGGCAGGCACCTGCGCCTCTCAGCCCCCCACAAATCTTTGCTCTTTCTCTGGGGCTCTCAGACGTCCTCACCCTTCTCCCCCTCCGTTCACCCAGTGCCCTCACCTTCTCTGTCGTCAGGCCGCTCTCCCTCTGGGAAGAGTCGTCAGTCTCCGAGTGAGGCCGCCCTTAGAGCCCCGCCCCTACGCACAGGTGCTCGCACTTGCACATGCGCACACGCCCGTGCTCAGGTGTTCACAGTCGGGCGCACGTGCCGCAGCGCCTTCTGCATGAACCGTCGAGGCCGCAGGTGATGGCCGCAGAGGCGCCTGAGGTCAAAACCCGATTAGCTCGCTCACCTACGCGGCGCCCTGGGGCTCACAGTCCTGGCGGCTGCATCAGAGTGAGGGCGGGGAAATGGCTCCCGTTCTGCACTGCAGTGCTCCTCCCCCTTTTGTGGGGATGCATTCTTTACCTTGGGGACCCCAGCCCTGGAGCTCTAGACAGCCAGGCCCATCTCATCTAGAACTGGTGGGCTAGTGGATACCCTGATTTTATGGTTGTCCTCAGTGGCTACTAATGACCCAAAGACCCCATTTCTTTCCTCGGTCTCCTGCCTTACACGTGGATAGTCTCAATTTGCCGTTTATATTAGCCTTACCCTCCAAACAAGGACACGGGAAAAATCACCACCACCCACCATTCTAACATCTGTGAGCATATCTGTGACTCCCCACAGCCTTTCCTACCCAATCCCAGCTCTTCTGCAGCCATGAATGTATCACCCATGAATGTAACTGATTTGAGGTGTTTATGTAAAATTTTTAGGGAAAATATTCCATTTTGCTAGAGTTTGCCCTTTCTTATGATAGAGTCCCTTGTATTAATTAAAAATTCTAACAGCGTATGATCACAAAAATCTACAAGGAACTCACACAACTCAACAAAAACAAAGCAAAAAATCCAATCAAAAAATGGGCAGAAGATCTTAAAAGACACTTCTCCAAAGAAGAAATGCAAATGGCAAAAGGCATATGAAAAAATGTTCAACATCCCTCATAATCAGGGAAATGCAAATAAAAGCCACAACGAGATACGACCTTACACCAGCAAGAATGGCACATATTAAAAAAACAGGCAGCAACAAATGTTGACAAGGATGTGGAGAAAAAGGAACTCTCCTACACTCTTGGTGGGAATGCAAACGGGTCCAACCTCCATGGAAAGCTGTATGGCGGTTCCTCAAACAACTAAAAATGGAGCTTCCATATGACCCAGCAATTCCACTCCAGGAATATACCCAAAGGACACAAAAACATTAATCCAAAAGGACACATGCACACCTATGTTTACTGAAGCATTATTAACAACAGCTAAGATATGGAAACAACCCAGATGTCCCAAAATAGATGACTGGATGAAGAAGATGTGGTACATATACACAATGGAACACTATTCAGCAAACAAAAAAGATAAACACATGCAGTTCGCGGCAACATGGATGGAGCTAGAAGGGATCATGCTCAGCAAAATAAGCCAAAAGGAAAAAGAAAAATACTGAATTGTTTCACTTATAGGAGGAATATAGGGGAACCAAATATGAGACCAGGAGGAGAAAATAACACAGAAAACAACAACAAAACAAAACTAGCAGGAAACCATAAATAAGAGACTTTCTGCAGGGGTGGGCCTCCCCGGTGGCGCAGCGGTTAAGCGCTGCGCTGTGGAGCTGTTGGCAGCAGCGACATGAGTTCAACGCCCGGCCAGGGAGAATCCCACATGGCGCAGCAGACCTCTCCTGCCTCGCCCGCTGCTCCCCTCAGCGGTGTATTTCCGTCAGTCTGCCTGTTCTGCTCCCCACTCTGTCTCTGGTGAACCCTCTCGCCGCCCCACACCTCTGCCTTATACCGCAGCTTGTATGTATAACTAAAAAACAAATCTTTTAAAAAAAAAAGAGAGAGACTTTCTGCACGGGAGGGGGAGGATGAGGGACCAAAACAGGGGAGAAAAGAGCACAGGGGACTATGGTGATGGTTCACAGGTGAATTGGGGGTGGGAAACTTACAGGGAATACACAGTAATGTAAAGGACATAAATAAAAATAATAATTTAAAAAATTCTAACAGTATAATGTGAACTTAATTTATTTTCAAGGTGAAAGCTTGCCTGAGAGCAAACTGTGCGTAGATCTGGATGGAAAGGTCAGTGACCTCCTCCCCTGCTCTGACTCTCACCCTTCCAGAAGCAGGACGAGGCAGCCTTGCCACCCACTCTGGCTATGGGGACAGGCTGGCTAGACTCAACTCTAAGCTCTAAACCGGCCAAAATGTGTCTCCGGAACAAGTCTGTGCTTGGTGCCTGGAGGGTAAACCAAAGAGTCATCAGGTTTTCCACCCTCCCACCAACGATGGACCCCTGCGGGCCTGCACGCAGCCTGATGGCGGCACCTGGAGTGCGGTGTGGGCATGCGTGAGTGGGCGCACCTGGGCCAGAGACTGGGCTTAGAAAAAGCAGCAAAAGAAGCGGCAGAAGCAGCAGGGAGCAGAGAAGAGAGCGTGGAGCAGAGGACCGTTTGGGGTGCAACAGAGAGAACGCCTGAGAGCCCAGAGAGTAAAGATTCGCCAGGAGCTGGGAGGTCTGCCAGCCTCCCCCGCTCCTCCCCACCCCTACCACCACCCCCCTTGCCTGCCCCGCACCAAGAGGCAACAGGACTTGAAAATATAGAAACATAGACTCAACGGGGATGGATATATAGAACACAGAATCTTCTATAAGAGCCTAGACACTTGCTATCATTAGGCGAAATATAGTCTTAGGGAAAAGGGACTCAAAACCTCTACTAGCTTTTAACTCTATAGGAATTTTAATATCTTAACTTTCCAAACAGGGACGTAGAGATGTTTAAACCTCCCACAACAAATACAGTCATGGAATCATGATTTATTAATCTCCATCTTGAAGTCATTTCAGATCGACAGAAAGTACGTAAAAATAGTACAAAGAAGTCCCTTCACTTGGCACCCACATTCTGCAAATGTTGCATTTGGTGTACTTTACACTACATACTCTATCAGTCTCTCCTCTCTTCTCTCTCCTCCCACCCAATCTCTCTTTACACATACACACATGTACATGCACACTTGCACACACAAACATATACAAGTGCACCTGCACACACCTGTACATGCACACCTGCACACACATATACATATTTCAGAGCTGTTGGAGACATTATGCCCTTTCCTCCTAAATCCTTCAGTAAATACTTTCAAGGACCAGAACATTCTGTAATGTACCCACGGTGCAATGATCAAAATCAGGAAATGAACAATGAAATAATATTCTTATCTTATACAGATCTTTTCAGAGTTCACCATTATTCTCAAATATTCTTTATAACTAAAGAAAAAATCTCTGCCTAGCGGCCAATCTGGCATCCACGTGCACTTGTTATCATGTCTCCTTGCTCTTTAATTGGGAACACTTCATCTTTCTTTGTTTCGCAAAACCTTGACATTTTTCAACAGCGGGTCAGATATTTGTAGAATGTCCCTCCATTTTGGCTTGTCCGTGTTTCCTGATGATTAGATTCAGCTCACAGGCCTTGGCAGGAATCTCTCAGAGGCAGCGCTCTGTCCTCAGCGTCAGGTCCAGAGGACAGCCCCCCTTCTGCCCTTCCTGGAGAAGTTAGCTCTGAGGGTCTCCACTGTGAGGTCACCATGTTTACTTTGTAATTTACAAGTGCAGGCCTCCCTGGTAGCGCAGTGGTTAAGTGCTGCGCTGTGGAGCTGTCGGCAGCGGTGACATGAGTTCGACGCCCGGCCAGGGAGATTCCCACATGGTGCAACAGACCTCTCCTGCCTTGCCCACTGCTCCCCTCAGCAGTGTGTTTCTGTCCGTCTGCCTGTTCTGCTCCCCACTCTGTCTCTGGTGAACCCTCTCGCTGCCCCACACCTCTGGCCTGTACCCCAGCTTGTATGCATAAATAAATCTTTAAAAAAATATGATTAACAAGTGCCTTGTGGGGGGCAGCAAGTGTTTGGGGTGTCTCAGCCTGGGATGTGAAGCTGGTCTCTTCTCCAAGGAAGGCTTCCTTCTCCAAGGAAGCCCAGATGCTCTGCCCTGGTTCAGTCTACAGCTGTTCTGTGTTGTGAGCCTCAGATTCAAGCCAGTGATTCTCACTCTTTTCCTTCACCTCTGGGGCTCTCCCAGCATGCACCCTCCATCCTGGATGCCTGCTCAGCGCCCCCTTATCCAGTGCAGTGATGGGGCTTCAAAGCCCTGATGTTGGCCAATGTTCACCTGGAGCTTCCTGCCCCTCCCAGTGGGGCTGATGCGCCCATTGTGGAGTTGATATGTTTTCCCTGGAGGTTCTCTGGCTTTGTACCAATCAGTTTTATTGTGTTTGTCTGAAGGAAGCCAACAGGGTGTCTTCACTCTGCCACCCTCTTGCCAACCTCCTTCTAATAGATATTTTGTAGGGAGATAATTTGACATGATGTAAATATCTTATTTCATACCCAGCTTTCATCCACCAGTTTCTATTGCTGGTTCTTACTTGAAACCACTGTGACTATGGAGACAGTCACAAGAGATTGTTCTAGTTCCATCTTTCCTTGGCATTCTATGCTCTGTCACAAAGAACCTTCCATTCTCCTCCACATGCTGACCTGAAACAGTGTGGACTCGCTTCAGCATGCTGGATGGATTCTACAATCTATTTTATCATTTATTTTGCTGCTTAATTTCTTCCAGATTTGGCTGGCACATGCCCCCATCAAACTAGCACCTATGTCTGTTGACAGTTCCCATCACACGTGAGTGATTCTGCACTTTCTGGCACAGCAATATCCATGAGATTATTTCTTAATGAGTTCTTGGACAAAATCCCCAAAAGTGCCTCCATGAAAGTAGTCCCGCAGTGAGCCGAGAAACTGGGATCCAAAAGCCCTTTGACAGTTTGCTCGTTTCAAGGTTAAATCTCAGAAGCTACAGGGATGAGAATCTCCCCCCACGCTCCTGTAAACACGTTTCTCCTCAACAGGCTTTTAGACATTAGATAATTCCTGGTAAAGGTCAGCTTCCACAGTGATGGACATATTCTATGTCTGCATTATCCAAAGGGAAACCAACAGCCACATGAGCGTGTGAAATGTGGCTAATGGGTAATTGTAAATCTTATTTATATTACCACCTGTGACGACTGTCTACCATTATTAGACACACAGGTCCAGAGGAGAAGTTTCCTACAGCACTTAGAGAGGGTGGATTAAAACACATTACTGTTGAAATGATGAAACATAGCCCTAAATAACTGAGCAATTAAAGAATTTTGGGGAACTGTTGAATGTAAACCCCATAAGTAGTTGTGATTATGCATTATTTAAAGAGTGAATTGCAAGGCTGCCATGCTCCGCTGAGGCTACTCCTGTAACAGGGGGCTGAACCAAAGACTGGTGTGGGGCGCCCCCTGGAGGGAGGTGCTGGTAAGGGTGAACAGCCCCAGGTAAAATATGAACAAGGTACCAGTGAGGGTGGAGACTCCATAAGAAATATAAGGGACTGAAGAAGCAGCCCCTGGGATTCAGCATTCAGGATTTCAGCGTTTTTGGATCTTCAGGGATTCCTGGGTCAGCCATTTCCGCCCCCCACCCCATGCCAATCTTCTAGAAGGCTATTGCGGGCCTCTGAAGGATATGGAGAAGGCTTCCAGCAGCCAACCTCAGAGAAGAAAAGTTTGGAGGTTTTGCAGGTGACCGAGCGATTAAAACCGTCCCCAGCTTTGCTGCTGTTGCAGGTTGGACGGGCAGGTGAAGGCCTGCAACTGGGGCCCTCGCTGAGATGCGTCAGTGTGACCATTCGTCAGTCGTTCGGCCGCTGCAGCTGCTGTTCTGTGTTTCTTGTCTGGCGCTGTGCTGGGGCATCTCGGAGCTCCAGTGAGCATCTCCTGTCGTGTCTTCCGTTGTCTCTGTAAGTTGGATCCTGGCCTATGGCCTGGCTGCCACGTGCTCCTTGCCCTCAGTGGTGGGAAGATGCCATCTTGGGGGCCTTTGTGTATAGGACTTTAAAACACTGGACACTGCTTTGGGTGAGGTAAACAGCCATTTGTGGCCTCAGTAACACTTTGTTTGCCCTGGCTTGTTAAATACATCCCATTATTGTTGTTCTCTGAACCTGAGTAGTCTTGCAATTGTGCGCCCGGGCAAAGAACTCAGACAGTGACCGGTAAATTATTTGGGCAGTGTCTTTGGCCAGTTTCAATGCCCCTGGCTGCCCTGGATCTATCCAATTTGTGCCAATGTCATCCCAGCATCAGTTAAGGGATATTTATCCTCATGTGTCTTTCATGCAGGAGCCGTGCATGCAGAGCCTCTCCAAGTTGCTTCAAATTGGTTAACATTTGGGGACAACGATGAAGGGTATGTAGGCAAAACGAAAAACAAACCCATAAACCTTGTTTTATCTTAGCTCAACAATCTAAAATTTACTTAAATAAGCTTTATTTATGAATTGTCTATATACTTGATGGAAAGACAAACAGGGTTGCCTGACCCTGAAGACTTACGTTGCCTGGCAACAATCTAAATGGGGCCAGAGCCTCTCCTCCCCCTGCAGGACAGGCTGCGCCCAAAAGCAGCATCCAGCAAGGTCAACAGGTGCTGGCAACAGGCGCTGCAGACAACCAGCTCCCAGAACAGCTGCCATCCAATCTCACACTGCCCGATGCCCGAGCAGACATTTCGTCCCAGTTGGCACGGCCCTTCTCGGCCTTGCTCTATAAAAAGGGAAAGCAACTGAGTGGGGGTGGAGACTAATTCCTCTCGGAGTCCAGATCCGTTTTAGTGAACTTGCCCGAGCCCAAGTGCCCTCCACGGCGGGCTGAGATCCAGCGTCTGCTCAACATCTGCTCGTAAGTTCCAGTCTTCACCAAAGACTCTCATCACTGTTTGTTCAAGTCCTTTGAAAGACATATCTTTAATAAAAATGATCTATTTATATTTTGCTCCAGAGTGAACATCCAATAAAACCATCATTGAAAATTCAATATGTGATCATAAAGAAAAGGATGCAAAAATTAAGATGGATCCCAAATATGGCAGTATGTTTTCTAACATATGCACATCAACTTTCTTTTAAAAATATTTTTATCGCCGTAACATTGGTTTATGACGTTATATAAATTCAGTGTTCGGTACTATCCAGTATGGCAATTCTTCTTCTGTCTGCATTACGTTATTATCACCACCAAGTCTAGTTTCCACCCATCAGCATACAGTGGATCCCCTTTTCCTATTTTACCTGCCCCCTTACACACTTCCCCTCCGGTAACCACCAATCTGTTTTCTGTGCGTAAGAGGTTTTGTTTCATTCTTTGTTTTGTTTCTTTATATTGCACATAGAGAGGTCATAGGGCACCTGCCTTTCTGCGTCCGATTTACTTCACTTAGCATCATGCTCTCAAGGTCCACCCATGTTGTTGACAATGCAAATTTTCACCTTTTTAATGGCTGAGTAGTATTCTGTTGTTTTTATGAATAAAATAATTTTGAGATTGGGAGACTAAGGTTTAGATCCTTTATCTGATCATTTTATCTTTTATTAATAGACAGTAGGAGCCCGGTAACTATAGCTTGCTGAGTCTCTAGAAAGAGCATTTGGGGACCAACTTGCTCTACTGTAAGCTTTATGGTTAGGGACTGCAAAAACGGTGATCAAGTGTTGATCATTTCTTCACATTCGGAAGCAGGATGAGTTGCAGAGATGCCAGGGGTTGGCGTCACACAGCAGCTGCACGACCTACCCAGCGGTGCTCCCCAGGGGCCCTCTCCCCTCCTTCCAGAGGACTCTAGTGAGGCTGTCGATCTACTGGAGCCGCCTTCCCAGCGCCGGTCTCTGCGGAGGCAATCCCTAGGCCAGCTCCCGAGGGGCAGCGACTGGTCCAGGGCCGTCCCATGCCCGAAACTGCTCGTGCGCTCTTCATGGGACTGAGATCAGTGCTGAGGAGAGGCCCTCTCTCTCCTTCAGGGTAGTGAGCACACCACCCTTCGTGTCTTCCTAGCCGAGCAAATGCCTGTGCAGTTATATAGTGTCCCCTCAAATTGTTTACCTGCAACCTCAGAACGTGATCCCATTTGGAAAGAGGGACTTTGCAGGGGTGACTGGTGAAGAATCGTGAGGTGACATCTTCCGGGATGTGGAGAGGGCCCTCTGTGACCCTGTCCACTGACCTCTGTCCTCCTCAGAGAGCAGAGGACTCGGAGACAGACAAGGGGGCGAAGTGGAGACCACACTGCCAAGGACTGCGACCACCACCAGAAAGCAGAGTCCTGGCCGGTCCGCCTTACAGCCCCCAGGGAGCGGAGCCAGCGCCACACTGATGTCAGACACGCAGCTCCAGGACTGTGAGAGGGTAAGTGGTTTTTTTTAAGATTTATTTTTATGATTTAGTTTTAAGATTTATTTTATGCATATAAGAACTGGGGTGTAGATCAGAGGTGTGGGATGAGAGGATTCAGCAGAGACAGAGTGGGGAGCAGAACAGACGGATCCACTGAAGTACACTGCTGAGGGGAGCAGCGGGGAGACAGGAGAGGTCTGCTGCGCTCCGTGGGAAGCTCCCTGGCCGGGGGTCCAACTCGTGCTGCAGTGGCTGCCAATAGCTTCATAGGCTGAGACTTAAGCCCTGCACCCCCAGGGAGGCCCCGCGTGTGTTGTTTTAAGCCACCCACCTGGTGAGTGGCCTTTATTTTAGCAGCCCTGGGGAGATAAGAGAAGAGCTTCACAGAATCCAAGGGGAAGGGGAACACAAAGGGCTTCAGGGGAGGGGCCGCGGGTGACCCAGGGGCCTGGCAATCGGCTTGTGTCCCTCTGGGTCTTGTAACTGCAGCCTTCTCAGGGTAACTCAATTTAAATAAAATGAGCAAAACTCTGGCCCAGTTGATGCCAGAGGCCTTCCCTGGGTCAGGTCCCCACGGCCTAGGAGAAAGTAGGGTCTTAAGACTAGCTTATCCAGGGCCTCCCCGGTGGCGCAGCGGTTGAGCGCTGTGCTGTGGAGCTGTTGACAGCGGCGATGCAGGTTCGACGCCCGGCCGGGGAGATTCCCACATAGCGCGGCAGACCTCTCCTGCCTCGCCCGCTGCTCCCCTCAGCAGTGTATTTCTGATCTGCCTGTTCTGCTCCCCGCTCTGTCTCTGGTGAGCCCTCTCGCCGCCCCATGCCTCTGGCCTGTACCCCAACTTGTATGTATAAATAAAAATAAATAAATAAATCTTTAAAAATAAATAAATAAAAAGCCTTTAAAAAAAAAAAAAAAGACTAGCGTATCCAGACCTACCTGGCAAATAGGGGAAAAGTTCTCAGTATAAAAAGTGGGGTCTCGGTGGGCCTCTCTGGTGGTGCAAGGGGTTAAGTCTCAGCACTATGAAGCTACCACAGCCACTGCAGCACAAGTTCGATCTCCAGCCAGGGAGCTGACCCACAGGGCGCAGCAGACCTCTCCTGTCTCCCCGCTGCTCCCCTCTGCAGTGGATTTCAGCCAATCCGCCTGTTCTGCTCCCCACTCTGTCTCTGGTGAATCCTCTCACCACTCCACACTTCTGGCCTACACCCCAGTTCTTGTATGCATAAATAAATATTTTTTTTAATGTGGTGTCTTGGGAAGGCTGAATATTCCCAAACCTTGGGGATACACTTCTATGAAGAAATGATCACTGAACTGGGCCAGTAGCTTCCAATCCTAATCCCCTAGGGAACTTCTGGAGTTCCTGCCCTTGGTTCCTCTAAGGGGAATCTCAACCAGGAAGGCCTGGGATTTTTTTTCCCAGAAAAATGCATTCGATGATTCTGATGATGAGCCAGTAAGAATAGGGGCTTAGGACTAAATCAAGTTGTTCGAGAAGATTCCTCATATGTGTTACTTGAACTGAACCTCAGAGGAAGTATGGAATTTGCTGGCAGGAAGGAATAAATTCCAACCACATCCTTAAAAAGTTTCTGTGAGTCCTCATAAATTAAGCTGCAGTCTACATCCAAAAAATAGCTGCAAAGGAGGACCAATTGGGCAGATAAGAGGAATTAGGTTCTGCATCCTGACTTTCCTGTATGGGTTTGTCTTTGAATTTAGCCCATGCTGTCCTACTGGGGTACAGTTAATGAATCAACTGCTTTATCCCTGCTGCGATGAATATTGTGCAGTGTCCTGGGAGGCGGGGGTAGGCACCCTGGAATGCAGAGGCTTTAATGCCACACACTGACCTCCAGCCCCTGTCCTCTGGAGTGGAGTCAGCCTTTTAGCATGGAAATACTGACATTCTGCCAGCAACACGAATAGATATATTTCAATATCTTGGCCATGGGTCTCTCAGTCATTTCTGATTTAGAAAGTCTTTGTCCTTCAACCTTAGGGAAAGAGCAAAGGCTTGGAATTTATCTGTACCTATTGCTATACTGACAAGAATAATTGAAACCCTAGATGTCCTCTTTCTAAATGTTAGCATTCCAAAGGGTGGGGCTCTCTAAATGTCACTCATGCCTGTGCGAGACACACACACACACACACACACACACACACACACAGCAGTCACTCCCCAAAGTCCCATTTACAATAAAGGATCATGACAAACTCACCTCAAATACTTATTATGTCTAATACTTAGACATATTGACTTAGAATTGAGACTTCTGCAAAAGAGGTAGCCTGGAACGCCCTTTGGAATTTAACCTGTCGGCAACAGAAGAGTCAGCATTTGATCTTCCACTGAGGTTAGCATTTGATCTTCCAATGAATGGTAATTTAACAGTTTCCAACTGCTTACTGTCCGCCACGTACTGTTCTTAGTGCTTTAATAATTCACTTAGATGCCAAAACAAACCTTGTAGGCAGGTTCTATTGTTGTCATCACCACTTAACAGGGGAGAAACTGGGGTCCATGGAGATTCTTAACCCTCCCAAGTCACACAGCTCGGAACTCATGGTGAAGCTGGTGACCTGAGAGAAGCAGCCCTGGGGTCTTAGTAACAACCTTTTGCTCAGTTCCTGGTGTGCAGCTTAGTTCCTGGTATGAATCTTGCTTCATGTGAGCCCATGTACCACCATGAGGCAGAATGGAGGGGTTGGGAGAGGGGTCCTATGACTACTAAGTCCTTGGTGTGCAACTCTACAGCTCACCTCTCGGTGTATAGCCACGTCAAACTGACCATGCACAGCTGCCAGTGCAAACCCACCCAGCACCATGTAGAAACCGACAGTGTATACACGCCCCTGACTACCTCCCTACAGGCTCAGCCTTTGGATTCAAATCTGCTGGGTCAGCACCAACGCAATAAATCTGCTTCTTGTTAGCCCTGGTGTCTTAAGGTTCCTTTGTGCCATGTAACAATGGAACTGGGGTTCAGGCCTGGCCGCCTGGTTCTTGAACAGTGGTAGACGAAGTGCATTTGGGGGCCCTCCCTGGTGGCCTCGGGGTTATTCTCAGCACTATCATCTTGACAGTCGGAGTTAGATCCCCATCCCCGGCCAGGGAGCTGACCCACAAGGCACAGCAGACCTCTCCTGTCTCACCCACTTCCCCCCTTGGCAGGGTATTTCAGTCAATCTGCCTGTTCTGCTCCCCACTCTGTCTCTGGTGAATCCTCTCACCCCCTACCGCCTCTGGCCTACGCCCCAGCTCTTCTAGGCAATAAATAAAATTGTTAAAAAAAAATAAAAAGTGCATTTGGTCTTTCTCTCTGGTTCTTAGCCCAGAGCTCCTAGTGCCAACCCCTAGGAAATTCCAGAGCTCTCTGTAGGAATGTCTTTTGTGATTCATAATGAGCTTCTGTCCACACTGCTAAGCTTAGGGCGAGGCCTTACCTGGCCTCTGCTGCGGCTGGCTTCCAGACAGACCAAAGTATTAGAAGGTTGAACTTCCAGCCCTACCCACTCATCTCCGGGAAGCGGGTAGGACTGGAGAATGAGCTCTGCAAAAATTCTGAAAGACAAGACTAGGTGAGCTGCCAGGTTGAGGCACATTGGGGGGCTGGGAGGGCGACACAGCTCCAGAGAGGGGCTGAAGGTGGCTCTGGCCCCGCCCCCACCCACCCCCACCTGGCCTGTGAGGACGTGACTGTTTCTGGGTTGTGTCCTTTACGAAACACTGTAACGGAGCCTAAGTAACGAGATTCCTGGAGTTTTGTGGCCTATTCAACAAGTTATTGAACCTGAAAAGGGGGTCCCGGAACCCCCTGGTTAACAGCAGCTTGGGCAGAAGGATGGGTGACTGGTGTCTGCAGCAGGAGAGGTCTCCTGGGACCACCCTCCAGGGCGGTCCTACTGCGGCACCTACTGAGTCCAGGTAGTTAGCATCAGGTTTGAGTGAAGCTGTGGGGGGCCAGTTGGGTGTGGGCATGGTGACTGCTGTTGCACAGGGCCCCTGCCCTCAGCTACACCCTAATCCTCCCTCCCTGCACTGGGGGACAGCCTGTGAGTGAGAGAGGTTAGCTGAGTAAAAACTTGGGAGAATCTACGCTCTTGGGACAAACGAGAGGACAGGGAGACCGCAAGCGTGATGATGTTAAATGGTCCAGGCTGATCAGAAATGGCCCGTGTAGGCCCCAGGGCCGGCCCTGTGCTTGGGGGCGGGGATGCTGAGAGGGGCAGTCAGAAATTAGAAAGATACTGACAGAGTGTGAAAGGCAAGGACCCTGCTGTGCCCACAGGCCCTGTCCACATTAAAATGAACAGGTGGTCCTGATGTAACAGGGGTCCCCCAGGAAAAGGGGAAGTTCCAGATTCCCTGCCCCACCCAAGGGAGGAGGGAGCTGAGCAAGAGAGATAAGAGGCTGGGGGAGAGAGAGAGAAGGAAGCAGGGTGGAGGCCAGAAGAGGCCCAAGGAGCAGAGAGACATGTGAGGAGGCTGCGCTGGCCGGGACTGACTGAGACAGACGTGGGTGAGAGACCTGTGGGGAGGTGACAATGGCAACGCTGATCTTGGTTTTGATTTTGCTCTTTTCCTCCCAGAATTGTCTGGCTGTTTTTGACCCTTTTCTGGGGGTCCCTGCCAAAAGGTGCTTTAGACTTGTGTCAGGCTTTCGGGCCTTGCTTTGGGCCAACTCCATTTGGGTGGACTTTTGCCCAGGAGGTGATGGGTAACTTTGGGTGCTTAGTTTAGACACTACATTCTTTGTCTTCTCTGTATTACTACACTAATTGTATTAAAGTTTCTTTTCACTAAAGGTCTTCTATGTCTTGTGTTGAAACGGCAGATGGCAGAACCTATTTAGAGCGGGCAGGTTTGGGGGTTCGGGGGTGTTCCCGCCCTGCTCTGTAACATTGATACTCTCCCTCTAAAAAGTGGCTCAGATACAGGCACAGTGCGAGCTGTGCTCACAGGGCTGAGGCCCTCTCCAGGTTTCGGGGAGAGGGACCCCTGGGACTTGCACTGAGAAGTATCTTCCCCTCCCTGAGAGTCCCAGGGCAAGTTGGGGGAATTAGGCAGCTTCAGGGACAGTGTGGGCAGGGACTTTTTGGAGGGTTGAAGAAGCTTCAGAGATAAGGGCAACAAATTCCAAAGGGAGCTAATCAAGCACCCCAGGACTAGGGGCAACAGGGCATTCCGGATCAAGGGTGATAAAGAAAGGGATGCCAAGGTAAGGGCAGGGACGCAGAGACTTGATTCTGGGCACAGAGACATTAAGGCAGGGAGAGACCACCCAGCGCTAACCCATCACAAAGGGACAGATGGGGCTTTAGAACAATCAGGGCAAGAAGGTCTATGTTCCCTGCTCGACTCCACTTTGGCTCCCTTGCCCCTCCCTGGCCTGCTTCCCCCGACCTGGGAGCCCCACTTTATTTCTGTTCCTTTTGTCCTTAATAAACTTTTTCTTTCTCTAAGCAAACCTGCCTCTTTTCGCTTGCTGGCCCGAGTATCAGCGAAGTTCCTGTTGCGGCTCCGTGAGACACCAACCCGTGGGGGCCTCGGTGCTGCCCCCGCAGCCTGGGGTCCACTCCTGGCTGGAGACTAGACCTGAAGACCTGAAATTATGGTATTGCTGGGGGAAAGGGCGTCCTGAACAAGCTCCACAGATGGGTTTTATGGACCCCACCCCACCCCAGACCAAAGAGACCACGACACCAAAGACACCAAGGACTACAAATCCCATAATGTCATCGGCACCGAAGGGAGGATGCTGGGGACTGAGGGTGGAGTTAGCAGCTGGGCTTGGTGTATAACCAGACCTGTGGGCGTTGTGGGGTCTCTTGGCTTTTCGCTGGCATTCAGCATACTACTGGGGTGCCAGCTCAGTAGAACTGGTAGGATGCACTCACCAATTTATCGCTCTCTCTTTCTTCCTAAGTTGTTCCTTTCTTCATTTCCCCTCCTTTTGTAGATAAACCCTTTATTAACTTTTCTGTTGTGTGTGCCTGCATTTGAGTCTTATTATAAGTGCACGGGTGAGGACACATGGTCAGGCCACCCCATTTCCTATAGGGTTGCCTGGAACAGTATCACCTGCAGGCAGAGAGCAGGCAGCAACTCTCCCCATCACCCCCTGCTACCCATCACCAGTCTGCCTAGCCCCCTCTATGGCTAACCGAACTGCATCATTGTCACAGAAATTGGGGGTCCATGCATTTGGCTGAGTCACAAGTGAAGCCTTCCCCGTCTGTAGGAATTAGCACTTGTGAGATCCGAACCCGACAAAACAGACAGAAAAAGATTGGAAATTGCACCCATGAGAGAAGCCTCCGGAACGGTGCACGTCAGGGGTCAGATGCTTCCCCGTCTCCAAGGAGAAGCTCCATGGAAACTTCTGAGTGCACTTACGGATATTTCAAAAACACAGAAAGGCCCAGAGCGAGGGTCCATGGCGCAGAGGAAGGTGGGTTCCCCACCAGCCCTCAGCGCCCTCGGCCTGGCCTCCCCCCGCAGGCCCGTCTGCACAGCCCCTCACCCCTCTGCTGCTGAAACTCAGAGTGTAAGAGGAGTTGAGATGAGCTACCAAGCCATTCGTTTTAGCCAACAGTTCACGATGTGGCCTGTTCGAAAAGATCTCCTTCCGAATTGGTAGCTAACATTTCAGGGCTTCCAGAAACAAGGTTCAGATAATTGGAAAACTCTGAAAATTCATTCCTTGGTGATGCCGAACATGTGAGCTGGTCCCCTCTGCTGCTTAGTCTCGCTTGTGCCCTGCCTAGTCTGTGTCCCCGTCGTACTGGGAGTCAGCCCCTGTGGGCTCGGGCTAGAGCCTCCGGGTTTCTTGTTTTCTTCCACTTGCTGATCCAGGTGCTAAGCCAGTTGCTAGTGTGTGGCCTCTTTCCCAGCTGCCTCTGAGGCCTTTCCCAGCACCAGCAGTGCCATGCCTGCTGATACAGCACGGGCCAGTGTTTGGCTCTTATTAATATGCTGAAAATATTTGCTTCCTGACATCTGTCATTTTGCATAACTATGAATATAAACTATCGACACCATCTGGGATGTCAGAGCAAAGGGGAATGCGATGGCTTGGAATTCCCTTCTAATTTAATTTCACAGTTTTTAAAAGCCTTGTTTTTTCTTCCATGATAATCATAGGGAAAAAATAATTAACCATTATCCTCTGAGTGATAAGATTGCAACAAATTAAGAAACAGTTATGAATGTAATTTGCAAATAATTACGTGACAGGAGCATGGAAAGTGCAGAACGAATGTAACCAAATTAATTAAAGCTGCGGAGTGATCTTTCTGTTTTTTATTTATAGGTTTTGGTTCCTGAAGGACAGATGGTCCCGAGTAGCTTCAACAGATCTAGAACTACGACCCAGAAGGAAATCTGAAAAGCTTGCACACAATGCCTGCGATGGATGGGCCAAGTGACAAGGCAGACTACATTCGGAATACAAGACCCGAAACCATAAGCTACAGAGAAGGAGACGGAGGTGACGAGCTCTTTGTCAAAAGCCTGAGTGATATCTTTGTGGATTCCTCTCCAGGGGCTAGAGACAAAAGCAAACCATGGGACTGTATTGAATTAAAAAGCTGTGCAGTGAAAGAAGCCATCTTTAAGGTGAAAAGGCAATAGGGGAAGGTGTTGCGAATCATATACCAAACAAGGGATTAATATGCCAAATTTACAAAGAACTCATACAATGCAACAACAAAAAGACAAGCAATGCAAGTGAAAAGAGCTAAATAAAAACATCTCCAAAGAAGAAGTACAGATGGCCAACAGGCACGGCATCTCTTATTATTAGGGAAATGTAAATGAGGTATCATCTCACACCTGTTGGAATGGCTATTATCCAAAAAGACACGGACGTGTTGCTAAGGTGATGGAGAAAAGGGAGCCTCTGTACATTGTTAGTACAAGCACACTAACAGGAATATAAATTGGTGCAGTCATTATGGAAACATATAGAAACTCCTCAAAAAAATTAAAAATAGAAGTTCCATATGTTCCAGTTATCCCACTGCTGCGTAGGAATGTGAAAACGCCAAATTGAAGAGCTACATGCAACCCACACTCATCGCAGCATAGTCACAATAATGGAGAAGTGACCTACATGTCCATTGACTAAAGATTGAATAATCTTTTGATTCCACCCAGTGGAATACTACTCAGCTATAAAAAGGTGCAATCTTGGGCCTCCCTGGTGGCATAGAGGTTAAAGTCACAACACTGTAGATCTATCACCAGCCACTGCAGCACGAGTTCAATCCCCGGCCAGGGAGCTTCCCACATGGCACAGCAGACCTCTCCTGTCTCCCCGCTGCTCCCCTCAGCAGTGTCCTTCAGTCAGTCTGCCTGTTCTGCTCCCTACTCTGTCTCTGGTGAATCTTCTCACTGCCCCCACACACACCTCTAGCCTACACCCCAGCTTGTATGCATATGTAAATAAAATCTTAAAAAAAAACTCAATAAGAAAAAAAAGGCTCAATCAAAATGGGTCAAAGTCTTGGAAAGAGGGCTCACTGAAGAAGACACACACAGCAAATAAGCGTGAGAGGAGATCTGCCACCTCATGGCATTGCAAAATGCAAACTAGAACAATTTACCACACGCACCTCCAGAATGACTAAGACCCAGGACACCGGCAACAAATACCAAATGCTTCAAGGATGTGCCCTGAAAGGCTGCTAAGCCGATAATTCTGTAGCCAGCAAAACCATCCTCCAAAAAAGCAGTAAAAAAAAAAAGACATTCCCAGATTTCATCACCAGCAAATCTTTCTTATGAAGGGAAGCACCTCATGTTGAAAGGACAGGACAGAGTAACTCAAAGCTACATGAGAAGGTTAAGTGCACTATTGAAAGTAAATATAAAGACAATATATTTTTGTCTGCAACTCTTTTTTATCTAATTTTAGAGACAACTGCAATAAGGCAATTATAAATCAGTGCTGATGGGTGTACCGCGTATAAATGTTGTTTGTATGGTAGTAATAGCACAAAGAGGGAAGCAAACAAGCAATGCAAGTGAAAAGAGCTAAATAAAAACATCTAGTTTTGTGTACTATTGTAATGGGAAGACCGAGTTCCAGCACCTGTCAATAGAGACAATGCCGCTAGAGACAGGGACTGACTTTTTAGGTGCACTTTAGTCACTAGCCAGCAATCTGAAAGACGGGGTTAACACCGTAAAAAAATAGCCTTAACATTTCATTTCCAGCTGAGCTTTTAGAGTGAATTGAACAAAGACAGTTCAGCAGTGAGCAGGCCTTCTCTGCTGCCAGGAAGGAGCCTTGATGTCCAGCCCCGGAGCTCCTTGTCGCCCTCCTAGAGCCCTGGCCTCAGGCTAGCCCCACTGTGCTGAGGCTGGTCTGCAGCTAGCACTGCTCCCTGTGCTCCTCCAGACGTGTCCTTGGGCATGAAAATAAACTCAGAGCAGACAGGCCATAAACAATGTGTTTGCAGATTTCCTGCTATACCATGCAGCGTGTCTTACGATCTCTCCCCATCCCTAGTCCCTATCATTATTGCCATTCAGTTGATGTAATCTGAACTGGATTCTTACAAATCACAATGTTAACTGCAATACCCAGGGCCTCTGTTATTAAGAAAATAACTCAAAAATATAGTGAAAGAAATAACAAGTAGAAGGATAGGCAACACTAGAAAAGAGAAATGAAAAAGACAGAAGACATACAGAAAATAAATAGCAAATGATCTTTACGTCTTATTATATGGAAATGCAAATCAAAACCATAATGAGGTATCACCTCACACCTGCTAGGATGGCTGTTAACACAAGGGCAAGCAATAACTAGTGTCGGCGAGAATGTGTAGTAAACATGTTGGGTTTTCATGGCTTGCGAGCTGATGTAGCACTGAATAATACACCATTGACAGGATGTACCAAGTTTATTTATCCACTCACCTACTTGAAGTTTGCTTCTAATTTTAGGCAATTATGAATCAAGCTGTTGTAAACAGCAGTGAACAGATCTTTGTGTGAACATAAGCTGTTTTCAAATCCTTTAACAGCAAAGGAGCATTAATGCTAAGAGATAAGAGTCTGTTTCGGTTCGTAGGAAATTGCCAAAGTATCTTCCAAAGCAGCAGTGCCATCTTGTGCTTCCGTCGCCAGTGATGGAGCTGCTGTTGCCCACATCCGTGCCAGCTTTCCTGGCTTGGAGCTCCCCTTTCCAGTAGGTGTGTCCTGTGTCTTGTTGCTGCTTTAACTTGCAGCTCCCTAATGAGGAATCCTATGGAGTTTCTTCCCATAGACTCCCTTGCTGTCTGTGTATTTTCTCTAATGAGAGGTCAGATCTTTTGCCCATTTTCCCTATTTTTCAATAGACCTTTTTGCAAGCAGTTTTAAGTTCAGTCTATAAGTAGACTTTTCAGATCGGCTTCCGTAATCACTTTCGTTTCTGCCATGTCATCTCACGCCTTGATAACTCGCTTCTTTTTAGAGCTGCAGAGTATGCCATTGTCTGTCAGAACTTTATATAAGATAATAAATACTGATACAAATGGGATACTTATGAGATTTTCCTTGTGTGCTTTTCTGTAAATTCACTTATTAAATCATCAAAAATCAGACTTGGCAATTTTATTTCAAGTAATACAGTTGAAAACATTAGTCACTCTGGGGAAATACACCATCACAGGTAGATTTTGATAACTTTTAATTTTGAAAAGGATGACACTATTTCTGGAGCTGATGACACTATTTCTGTGACGACACTGGGATACATTTCTGATAAATTATCTTGAAATAAAAAGTTTAGCCCATCTAGAAATGATGGCTGAATATTTAACCCTTCATACCAATCAATCTAGCACAAATCTGATCTTAATTCTAAGTGTAAATTTATACCCGAGCATTTAAGTTTTTTTTTTCTGGCATTACATCTTTTGTGTAGTTTTTTGATACTGGCTTCATGATTTTTATATAATATAAAACAATTGTTTCTGCCTTCTATAATTGTATCCTCAATTGCAAGAGAAATTTAAAGTGTGTCTTCCTCATTAGTATTTGGCTGATTTAAAGCTTCTGGTGAAAGTAGTGTTCTTTTCCACTGAATGCAATGACCTTTAAATTTAATTTTCAAGCCTGTGGATATTTGCTTTGCTTTGCCACATTCTAGCAGTTTTCGAAAGTAGAGAGAATTCCTAAACTCTCTAAGAATTCTAATAAATTCCTGTTAGGCTTTATTGCAATGCCATGTGTGCCTTTATCTTATAATGAGTTACTGACAAACCTGGCGTCTGAGCACCTGAGTTCCTGTCTGGACACTCGGGCCAGAGTCAATATTCACATAGGAAGAGCAGGGATGGGCTCTGGAGGCAGAGGGCAAGTGCCTCCCACTCGGTCCTGGCGCTGTACCTACGCCAGCCACACCTCTCCCCTGGGCCCAGGCTCTGCCACTGTCATCACAACCAATCAAGACCTGACCTGTTTCCCTTGGTACCCCCAGTCACCAGACTGTCCCCAAGGCATGTGTGTCAGCCACCAGGCCAGTGCCTGAGCCCCCAATCTATCTCTGCTGCTCACCTGTGTTGTTCCCTGTCCCTTAGGCCTTCACTTACAAACACAACTCCAACAATGACATTACTGGAATTTCAAAATGGCGACCGTAGAATTTCAAAATGGCAACCGATGTAGTGTGCCCACAGAGCATATGATTCTATTTGCAGGAAAACAAGCCACAAGCCCAGAACCAAGCCCTGGCTTTCATCGGTCCATCTCCTATCCATAGCACCTGAACAAAAAGATGGTAGCTAGACAATATGACAATTTTTTTTAAAGATTTATTTATGCATACAAGAACTGGGGTGTAGGTCAGAGGTGTGGGGAGTGGTGAGAGGATTCCCCAGAGACAGAGTGGCTGTGGATAGCTTCATAGTGCTGAGACTTAACCCCTTGCACCACCAGGGAGGCCCAATATGACAAATTTTTATGTGCACTGATTGGACAAGAAACAAACACTAATATCTTTTCTCTAACCATTATTCTAAATCTCCATTAAGAAATCACTCTACATACTCAAATGGTCCATGAATTTTGCACTACTTTAAAAAGATGAATTGTTTATATAGACAAGGGACTTGCAAAAACTGTCTGCCTGTAATTCACACATGGTAGGAGTCACCTTGACCTCTCAGGAGCCTACAAGCTTCTTGAAAACAGGAATTGGGGGCCTCTCCGGTGGCGCAGCAGTGAAGTGCTGTGCTGTGGAGCTGTCGGCAGCAGCAACGTGAGTTCGAGGCCCAGCCGGGGAGAATCCCACATGGCACAGCAGACCTCTCCTGCCTCGCCCGCTGCTCCCCTCAGCAGTGTGTTTCCATCAATCTGCCTGTTCTGTTCCCCACTCTGTCTCTGGTGAACCCTCTCACCGCCTCTGGCCTGCACCCCGGCTTGTATGCATAAATAAATCTTTTAAAAAAAAAAGAAAGAAAACAGAAATTGGGTCTGTTTTCTTGATAGTGCGGCCCTGGCACCATATTGGATGGAAATGACTCTTCCGTTGGTACCAACTGTTAGTGAAATTCATGGGTCTCTCCTGGTAACTTGTACAGATGTCACTTAGACTCAGGAGCTTAGAAATTGTTTCATGAAATAGAGACCGCTCTATTGCTATTGGACACGGGCCGATCTGGACCACGTAGCTTGTGGGATTCAGTTGCGCCTCTAGGGTGCCAGATTGCAGGCCCTTGCAGATACACGACTTCCATTCACCCTTCTCACAATCATCCCACCACCTGCATTTACAGTGGCGTAAACGGACATGACAGCTTGGCGTCCCGTGTCATCAGCAAACATGAAAACATAATGCTTGAGTTCCTGGGGCATTTGTCACCTGTGTCTGAGAGCAGCTGCTCCACCCGCCCCCCTGCCTGTGTATCCCCCGCTCCGTGTTTCACTCATTTACCGTCCAAATCAGGCCAACAGCTCACTCTCTGAAGATGCCACCCCGCCCCACTGGGCCGACACCCTCAGCGGGGGATTAGCACGGCTGTTCTTCACCCGCTTCTGCTGCTCTGCAGCCCGTTTTAAATACTAATCCCAGGCAATGAAATAGCATCATTTATGAAAAGTAATTATTGGCAGACAAGCTACAAGTCTCTGCAAAAACTGGTTGAGGTTCTGTTTGCAGATGTCAAGCTCCAGGGTCCTTGGCAGGCACTCGGTGGTCGCCTCTGGTGGACCGTCAGACTCTGCGGCTCTGCGCAGGCTGAGCGCCCCGCAAATCTCTCCCTCCCGTGCCAGAGCTGAGCTGCATGGGCAGGTCTGGACCCTAGAGACGGATTTCGTTTGGGAGGGTCTGGAAGTTCCTGAACAGTCTTGTTGCAGCATCGCCAGGTGAATAAGGCAGAGACTAGGCGGAAGCATCATTGACAGGGTCGTGAGGCCAGTCACCAGTCCTGAGAACACGATGCTCTGCCCGCCGGACGCAGGACGGGAGGGTCGCTGGAAGCGGGGTGCACAAACGTCAGAGGACGTGCTCTCCCAACCCAAAAATGCCTAAATCAGACTTGTGCTATAATTCATTGTCTGCATAATTCATTCCCAGACCACCATGCAGAGGACTTCATCTAGAATATGGACACTCTTACGGAACGTCTGCAGCAACCAACAAAATCCCATGACCTGTACATGTCACTTTCTTCTTACGTGGACTGGGACCGTGTGAACAGGGTATCTGTCTGCTGATAAATGGGTGCTTCGCCTGTGTGATGGCGGCTGGTCTGGCACGATTGTTAACACTGGGTGAGTGTCCTGTTCCCACTGACCATAGGGTGTTGCTGAGACAGAAGACACCAGCCCCTCCTTTCATTTCTCCCCTGGAGGATGCCAAATGCAAGGATTTTCTGCATCTTGCTTCCTCAGTTTCCGGGGTGGAGCTCGGGCCCGCTTGGCAGGAACAGGGGCCCCAGGCCTCTCTCAGACCAGCCTGAGCTGCTGTGAAGCGCTCTCTCAAACTGGGAGAATTTTCATCTTCCTAAACCCAAGCCTTTTCATTAAAAACCCACCCCATGGGGCCTCCCTGGTGGCCCAGGGGTTAAGTCTCAGCGCTATCACCACTCTAGCATGAGTTCAATCCCCAGCCAGGGAACTTCCCACATGGCGCAGCAGACCTCTCCTGTCTCCCAGCTGCTCCCCTCAGCAGTGGATTTCAGTAAATCAGCCTGTTCTGCTCCCCACCCTGTCTTGGTGAATCCTCTCATCCTCCACACTTCTGGCCTACACCCCAGTTCTAGTATGCATAAGTTATTTAAAAAAATAACACCCATCCCAACCTAAGGGGATGAGGCTAAACAAAATAAGTCAGAGAAAGACACACACCTTATGATTTCATTCCAATGTGGAAGATCAAATGAACAAAAACCAAACCACACCAAACTCTTAGACAATGAGAACAAAATAGTGTTTCACAGAGGAGAAGGGAAAGGGTGGGGAAAGGGGGGGAGGGCATTAAATAGGGCACAAGGGGTCAGTTACAGGGAGGAGGATGGAAAGAAGATTTGGGCAGCAAACGTAATGTCGTCTGCTCAGAAGCTGACTTGTGAGGCTGTACACCTAAACCTATACAACATCATAAACCAAGGCATCATCAACGCGATTTTTTAAGAACAATCACCCCACCTCGGCAAGCTTACCGGTCAGCTCCTAGCTGCCAAAGGCCGGACACAGGGGCATCAGGATGCCCCGAGGTGCTGGGCGGCGTGAGTGGGTTCCGGATCCTGACAGATGGCGCAGAGGTGAAGATAGCAGGGAATTTCCTGGAAGTAGCAGTCAGTGGGAGAGCGGAACGTCAGTGCAAAATCCTGGACAGGCGTGAGCTCAGGGGGGACACACATATGAGCTGGAGGGGTGGGGGCATCGGGGAGAGGAGAGCGACAGGCTTCGCCCTCAGCTTAAGGCGCTTGGACAGTCTCCTGAGGGCAATGTGTGCCCTTGAGGGGCTGGAGTAGAAGAGATTTGTGTTTAATTTTTTTAAAGATTTATTTTTGCATACAAGCTGGGGTGCAGGCCTGAGGTATGGGGCGGTGAGAGGGTTCACCAGAGACAGAGTGGGGAGTAGAACAGGCAGATCGGCTGAAATATGCTGCTGAGGGGAGCAGCGGGCGAGGCAGGAGAGGTCTGCTGTGCCCTGTGGGAATCTCCCCTGCCGGGGATTGAACTCGCGCTTCAGCTGCAGAGAGCTCCACAGCGCAGCGCTTAACCTGTTGCGCCACCAGGGAAGACCTGAGATTTGTGTTTTAGAGCTGAATTAGGATGTGGACTCTGGCAAAAATGAGTAACAACGAACTTCACGGAGCATTTGATATGAGTGACGGACGAGGCAGGCAGAGCAAAGCCGTCTGCTGCAGAGAGGGAAGAAGATATTAGATCGATGTTTCTAAAAAAAGAAAGGTAATAAGCTTTGCTAAACGTTAGTGTCTCATTTCAGCCTTTGCTTGTATGTATGACACAAATACACTTTGGGGACGTGCTCGAGAGTGTTTACTGAGCGGGATTTGCAAGCAAACCCAGAGAAGACCATTGGGAAGGAGGCCAGAGAGTCTTCCTCCACAGCTCCTGGAAGGTTCGATGCAGCCTGGCAGGAAGGGCTACTCCCAGGACTGTTCCGAGCTGACACTCAGCCAGGAGCTGCCAGGCTGGGTGACACAGGGACAAAGGGAAAGGATTTCACGGCTGCCACTCTGTCCCCGCAGTGCATTCCAGGAAGCAGAGGAAAGGACAAAAATGGGACGTCCCCTGGGGACCCACAGGAGGGAGCTGGCAGGGACTTTTGGCCGACGCCCTCAAGGTTAGAGAAACTTAGAGTTCGGCTGCTGGACAATGACAAGCTTGTGCTGGGGGACAAGGTCAGGCCACTTCACACATGTGTATTGTGACCTTGAACTACCTCCGAGTCTCAGGCACACTGCTAATCGGGACGGGGCGGTTGCCATGGTTACTCAAGCTTGCCTCATTGGGATAGTGATGAGCTTTGGCTGCTCAGGCTGTGCTGGGTAGAGGGGGAGAGTTTTCATGTCAAAACTACCACGGGTTCCACCGCCTATCTCCTCGACAGCACTGTGAGAGCTGAAGGACTGTTTCAGGGTGCATGGGACTTGTGTTTTCAGGTGAGATTGCCTCATGAGGCCCCTTTGTAATCAAAACCAAATCAAAACCACAGTCAGATACCATCTCATGCCCAGGAGGCAACAAATGCCGGTCTGGACTTGGAGAAAAGGTGCCCTCGTACACTGGGAAAGCAGACGGTCCGGCCCCATGGATAACAGTGTGGAGGTTTCTCAACGGATCAAAAATAGATCTACCGTGTGATCCAGTAGTTTTGCTGTAGAAATAGAAGGGATTTTTCAAAAAGATTTATTTATTTATGCACACAAGCTGGGATGTATGCCAGAGGTGCAGGGGGTGAGAGGATCCACCAGAGACAGAGTGGGAGCAGAATAGGCAGATCGACTGAAATACACTGCTGAGGGGAGCAGCGGGCGAGGCAGGAGAGGTCTGCTGTGCCTTGTGGGTCAGCTCCCTGGCCGGGGATCGAACTTGTGCTGCAGTGGCTGCTGATAGCTTGATAGTGCTGAGACTTAACCGGTTGCACCACCAGGGAGGCCCAGAAACTGAAGGGAGGTTAACCTCTGTGCTCGCCTCAGCACTAGTCACAGTGGCCAAGTTATGGAAACAACCTAAGTGCCCAAGAGGTGAGTGGGTCAAGGAGACGTGTTCTGCAGGAAAAAGAGGCGGCACAGAAACAACTCAGCCCAGAATGAAGATGTCCCACTCCCCTCTCCTGGGCTGCCCCTGTTTTTTACTCTCACACGAGAGGGGGTTTCCTTACAGGTGCCCTGTGGACAAACAGCAGTGTGGGAATTACACGTACCCCACATTGAGCCGCAAACACCACAGCGGCATTCGAAATTTTTTTCTTTTTGTTTACAAAAACTCCTATAAATTCTTTACTTTTTCATCCGCAAATAAGCCAAACTAGAACAAAGGAAAAGAAACTGAAAAAGCAGTCATGTCGGGAATGGTTTTTCGACCTTGACTTCCTCAAACTCAGTTTTGAGCCACTGTTTTATTTTCAGCTTTAAAGAACAGAGAGATGACCCACGTCAGTCCTCTTAATGTTCTTCTCTTTGTATCTAAAGGTTCTACAGATTAAATCACCAGGACTCCCTGTCAAAATATTTTACAGAATCATCTTGACATGTTATGGTCTTCTCTCTGGAAGGGGAAGGTCACACGGTTTTGAGATTTCCATGAACCTTCCTGCCTTAGCGTTCTGAGCCAGCCTTCGTCACAGCTTGATACTGGGCAGAGGTTCATCTTCTAAAGAACTGGGAGGGGCCTCCCTGGTGGCACAAGGGGTTAAGTCTCAGCACTATGAAGCTGTCGGCAGCCACTGCAGCACGAGTTTGATCCCCTGCCAGGGAGCTTCCCACAGGGCGCAGCAGACCTCTCCATCTCCTGCTGCTCCCCTCAGCGGTGTACTTCAGTCGATCTGCCTATTCTGCTCCCCACTCTATCTCTGGTGAATCCTCTCAGCGCCCCACATCTCTGGCCTGCACCCTAGTTCTCATATGCATAAATTAAAATAAATATTTAAAAAAAAATAAAGAACTGGTGAGTTTTTAAATGTCAAGTAACAATGAGACATAAATCATTAGCCTTCCTTGGCTTCATTCAACTTCATGAAACTTCACACAACACTAAATGTTGGGTTCAACGAAGTTCCTTATCTAGACCCTGGCCCTAGAGGCCCTGCCCTTAGGGGTGTTCAGACCACACGAGCTTGTAGGTCTCTAACTTCCACACCATCAGGTGAGAGCAGTGGGTAAGCAGCAAATACGCTTCTCACACCACTTGGTTTTATCCCACCAAGAAGATTCTAGTCCACGATCATTCTTTGAGACCTTCGAGTTCTTTACTGTCTTATCCATTCACACCAAGGAACACACAGGAGAGATGTTATGTGATGATGCGCTTTCCCTTTATATTAAAAAATGAACTATAACTTATTTACAGTTGTATTTTTTAAGATATGAAGAGTGTGAGTGGTTACTGAAAAACCTTATTTTTTATAAAGGATAAATTACACTGGTCAACAGTGAGATATTACTGACTTAAAAAGGCCCTAATCTTAGTATCTTGGTGTGCTGAACATGAATATACCCCTGAAAATTTTTTATTAGCTCTCGTTTTGAAGATATTTCATATAATTCATTTTATGTTTTACCGTGTTAATTTATCCAGTAGGACTGCAACTACATCCTAAATCAGCCTAGAATGATGTAATATCGCATTGCATTGCATAATACCATCATGCACACCTCATCCAGAGTTGATTGCATCATTTTCCAATGTAATGCAATACTACTGCCAGGCAGCTGCTGAAGTAACCTGACGTCAACAGTGCACTATCTAAAGCCCTGTAAGAAAGGTTGAGCATTGAAAATATTTCAGACTTTGTGCGAGACAGTTTAAGCTACTGTTACATAGAACTGTTATTATTTTATCCATTTAGGCACAATACAGAACAGTCATGCTTCAAAAGTGCATTAATAGCATGGACAATTTCTGCTCTATTTGTGGGGAAGTGACATTTGCCAACCAGAAGAAAAGTATCACTTCTCAAGTGAAGAAGGCTTATCATCTTGACTTCGGATACAAGGTTGGTGACCAAGACAAGCCTTGGGCCCCGCATATATGCTGTGCTACATGGACAACACAGCTTTCACAGTGGCTAAATGGCAAAAGACCATCCATGCCGTTTGCAGTCCCCATGGTGTGGAGAAAGCCAAGCAGCCTCATAAAAGACTGTTACTTCTGCTTGGTTCCTCCTCTTTCCGGAGGAATAACGAAGCAAAAGAAGACAAGAATAGTCTACCCAAACATTCCGTCTGCATTGAGACCAGTTCCACATGGTGAGGGACTTCCTGTTCCAGAACCTCCAGCAGAATATTCTCTTGATTCATCTGATGAGGACAAGGGTGAGCCAACCTGTTCTCCTGTTCCATCAGCATGCCGTGATCCAGATGTTCACTGTGGTGCATCATCAACCCCACACAGACTAACACAGGAAGAACTCAATGACCTGGTTCATAATTTGGACTTATCCAAGAACAAGGCAGAATTGCTAGGATCAAGACTCCAACAATGGAATCTTCCAGAAGATGATGTCACAATTACTTTCTATTGAAAGAGCCACCAGCAGTTGGAGCCTTTCTTCAGAAAGGAAAGGACGCTGGTATTTTGTTCCAATATCGAGGGCCTCATGAATGCCTTAGAAATCACTCATGACCCACAAGAATGGAGACTATTTCTAGACTCTTCGAAACTGAGTCTTAAGGCTGTGCTTTTGCACAATGGAAACCGTCTTCCATCTATTCTATTCCTGAACAGCTGCACAAGAGACAAGCACAGAAATCTAGAAGTAGTCTATGACTCCATTTTTTATAGGTATTAACTGCAGGCCTCTTACTATTGACATGCATTTCATGATGCAAACATCAATTTATTGCAGATTACAAAAAAAACTAGAGCCACAATTAAAATTTGACTGTCATATTCGTGTTGAGCACATACAAATTGATAGGAAATGACTAGCTCTATTTCAGTAACATGATTTTTGTAAAAATTTGTTGACCAGTGTTATTTTATCTAGTGCAAGGTATAATTTTACATCCAAATGATGTTAGGTTCCCAGAAACGCAAATGCCACCTTTAGGAAGGTAACTTCCAGAGGCGGGAGACTAATCTATACAATTACCTCCTTCTTTTCTACATGGTTCTTGTTAGTAGACTGTCCATATTTTAATCATTCTTTATGTAGCTTTGATTGCAAATTCTAGGAAACTTCTTGAGTAAACGAGCTTTTAAAAGTGCATGGGTTTTTAAAACAAAATTAACCTTACATACAACATACATGAACTAAGCAAAACTCTATCCCCAGACTGGAGTTGGAATCTCTTGGAGTTCAGGGAGTGTTTGTGCTGGTTAGCTCTACGGTCTGCAGGTCCTGGTAACTGATTTCTCTACTTGTTCATTTCCTGCTGTTCCTGCTAAGTCTGATTAGGCTCAGACATGGAGAGAAGCGTTAAAGGGAGAGAATATAAAGGAAGTGCAGGAGTTAGATGAGAAGTAAAAAAAGGTGTCCCTTTCCGGGGGCAGAGGAAGAGCCTAAGTGAAGCTTATGAAAGGCCATCAGCCTGAGATGTGTGTCCGCGCCAGGCATGGCTGCACGAGGTCTTGGGCGGACAGTTGGAAGAGGCGGTGGTCTCTGAATCCAAGGCAGGCAGAGGGCTGCCGGGGCGGGGGGGGGGGTGCTGGGGAGTCAGGAGTTAGCCTCTCAATCTGATAGACACCAGGGAGCTACTGCAAGCTCTTGAAGTGAGCAGTGAGATAAGGGAAAAGGCACTACAGAAAGAATCCAGTTGTGGAGATAAGAGGTTTTTTAATTACAAGAAAGGAAAAGGATATAGAGGTTTTCGGCAGTGAGTTATCTAAGCTACAGAAAATCTCTAGCATTTATAGAAAACTCGGGCTTAGGTAGAACAGCAGAGAGGAGAAGGAAAATCTGAAATAATCATTTTGAGTTCACAGAGCAGAGTTCACAAAAGACTAAAGTCTCCTGTATAGCCTGAGGGACACGGCTGGGCTTTAATACAGATTACTCTTGCTATCCTCATGGCAAGATTATTGTGTCTTACGTGTTTATAGAAAGAGAAACCAAGAGAACCTTCCATTTAGTGTCTATCTGCTACTTTAGAAACATATCTTTCATTTGTTAGTCTTTTTTAAAAAATGAGACCTAATTGACATGTATTAGTTTCAGTTGTACAGCATACTGAATGGATATTTGTATACATTTTGAAATCATCGTCACACTAAGTCTAGTGAACATTTATCACCATATAAAGTTAACACCTTTTTTCCTTATGCTAATTTTTAAGATCTACTCTATTGACGACTTTCAACCATATAATTTGAGCACCAGGGCGAGGGTGCTCCTGGGCCCCTGGGAACAGGGCACCCCAGCTCCTCTGCCCAGCTGGGCCCGCGTGTCCACCCACGGCAGGCCTAGGAGAGAGGCTGCCCTAAGGAGCCCCGGCTCCCCGGCAGAGCCCCTCTGCTCCCCGCAATCTGCAGGTGGCCTCACCCCTGGGGGCAGGATTTCAGCATCTCTAGATGCGGTCCCGAGAGCTAGATGAGGCCATACTGGCCAAGGAGCGTACAGACACGACCTTCCCCTGACTGGTCGCTCAGGACAGCCCCCGACGGGAAACAAGCCACATCAACCACACCAGGCATCGGGGTGCGAGCCTCCCCAAGTTCCTGGAGGAAGCCCCCAGGAGAGGCAGTGGCCCAGGCCTTGGGGCTGCTCTGCTGTCCTGCTCCCCCACATGGGCCTCCTGTGACCCAGCCACAGCCCGGGAGTAGCTCACAGAACCGGGAAGCAATTGTCCTTCACCCCCTGTTCGGACCGGGGCTGATGTGCTGAAGCCCTCTCGCTCCGTGTGAATGCTGACCTAGCTCGCGGTTTATTGTATTCATGGGTCCTGGCACCTGACCTCTCCAGGGAGATGCAGAAAAATAGAGGTACGAGAGCAGTTGCTGGAAAACACAGTCAGCGTGAATGGACAAAAGGAGAGGAAACACAACACGAAGAAGACGCCTGAAGTCTTAAACACGAGGTCTCCTGGGAACACAGGACGAGTGGGCCGCCCCCGCCAGGTCCAGGGGCCCTCCTGGGTGACAGCATCTGTTCAGTCCTAATGGTGAACTTAAATGTCAGTCAAATGTTCATTTCAGGTTACTATGGCCTCTCCAAACAGGGACGTGTGTGCTCCATAGTAGAAAGGAAGGCCTCAAAAATCTGTCTTTCAAGCCCCCACTTGGCACCTTCCTGAGAGGTGACAGGGATTCTTTTTTTCCTATGTAAAATTTCTGCCATATATTATGCCCTAGAACTTAATCCATGAGCAATTTAGGGAGAGACTTGTCCTTTTAAAGATTTATTTATTTATGCATACGAGCTGGGGTGCAGGCCAGAGGCGGCGAGAGGGTTCACCAGACAGAGTGGGGAGCAGCACAGGCAGATCAGAAATACACTGCTGAGGGGTGCAGCGGGCGAGGCAGGAGAGGTCTGCCGCGCCATGTGGGAATCTCCCCCATCGGGAGTCGAACTTGCGTCGCCGCTGCCAACAGCTCCGCAGCAGCACCTAACCGCTGTGCCACGGGGGAGGCCAGAGACTTGTCCTTTTCTTCAAGACCTAGTAAAATTTTACCTAGGCAAAGTCAATAAAAAGTTAAAATCCAGCCAAGGGGAGTCCATATTACTTAGCAGTTTCCAACGCTGTGTCTCCACTTCCTGAAAACCTTTTCTGCTCAAATTATCCTCATTAATGTTTTTCTTACAAGGGCCAGATGGCAATTCCCTTCACACTTCCCAGGTCGGGGACGTGTGAGGTCAGTGCTGCGTGGAAGGATAATCTTCCCCAGCAGATGACAAATAATTAGGTTTCCAGCCGGGCACACATAACCACGGGCACTCGTTGTGAACAATGCTTCCCGGTGTGAGATCCTCGTTGTGTGAACGTCAGCTAGTGTGAAGGCACAAACCTAACAGCCCCCACACACCTGGGCTGGAGGGCACAGGCTCCGGGACCCCTGTCGTCGATGTGATGGGTTGTTGACCCAAACGTCTGAAGTGACGCGTCTACGTAACATAGCCCACCACCTGGGACGCAAGCAACCTTTTCCGTATTTGCTGAACAGAGGGCGCTCTTCCTACCACAACCACATGGAACTGTTCCTCATCAGTTCATTCCCTGTGACTTTTAATATTTGCCTCTTGGCCATAGGAGAGTGTTTTGTTCACTGTTTTCACTTGACAATTTGAATTGGCTTCTGTGTGTAGGCAACTTGGCTGTGGTAACAACTCCAAAAATCTTGGTTTCTTATGTAAAGAAGATTTTTCTATCTGGCACGAGTCACGTGCAGGTCTACAGGGTGAGTTTCGGGCTGTGGCTCGGCCCCCAGGCTATGGGTTGGGGGCAAGTTGACTGTCCAGGTCTTCTCCACCTGTGATCTCAGCCAAACAGCAACCCGCCCCGCCCGGAACGTGCTGCCCCAGAGCCCAGGATGGAGGCAAGGAGGCTCCGTGCACAGCAACAACCACATTAAAACTGCTGCTGGCATGTCGTAATCGCATCTCCTCCTACTGCACCGGCCCAGCCGTGCAGACAAGGCAAAGCCAGCTGACTTGGAAACACACACAAGCAGCTACCTGATGTTCTCCTTGCTCTGTCTGTGTCCCTGTCGACAGCTGAATGGAAAGAACTACCTTTGACCCTCACTGCCCAGGTGATGTTTGGCAACTCCAGCTCCCTGTCGCAGATGGGGGTCTTGACCTGCTCCCTCCGCTGGTAGCTGGCTGGCCCTGCCACAGTACAGGCATCTGCACAGTCACACCCTGCGGCATCAGGTCGCGATACACACGTCTATCGAATCAACACACCGCACACCTGAACCTCACAGTTCACACATCAAATACATCTCGATGAAATAAAACACTTTCACTGGCCCCCGCTGCCTACGAGCTCAACCCAAAGACACTCACAAACAAGCCCCAACTCACCAGTCTCACTCTTCTATATCCCTCAAAAGACTCATCCATTAGCCTTCGGGACAACTCTGGGTTTTCCAGAAAACGCAGGGACGCCTCTGAACTCATTCTAATTGCTCCCTTTGCCCAGAATGTCTTCACATTCTCCACCTGGCAAATTCTTAGTCTTCCTTCAAAATCCTTCAAGTGTTTTTGTGGGTTTTTAATATGAGGCTTCCCTCACTTCACTGCACAATTAGCAGCTCCCTTTTTTTTAATTCCAAAAGCACTTTGAATGGAATTCTAATAGCTTCTTTCATATTTTTCAGTAATTACTCCCAATTTTGCCTCTTTCTCTTTCCCAACTATCAGCCCCTGGAGGAGGGAGATTCCCTTTCATCGTTGTATCTTCACCAATTAGCACATGACCTGGACACAAGAAATTCATGTAATTACATTAAAAATGCTCGGGCTGTGCCTGCCTCTAGCCTGACCCTGGGCCTGACCCTGAGGGTGCAGATAAAACGATGACCGAGCTCATTAAATGTCCTTCAGACTCTTTTTAAGATCAGTTACACCTTTGCCCAACCTTTCCCAAAGCACTAAATTAGTTGATACTTATGCCACCCTCTCTTAAGACACCTGCCAGCACCCGCGTTAACTAGGTCAGAGAGGTATGGCTGCGTTGGAATTCAAAGACCGTTAAGTCGTGATCTCTGCCATCCAGGGGCGCTTGTCCAATTACGGAGCAAAACCCAACAGGCGGAACAACTAGGAAACAAAATAAAAACGTAATTAAGCGCTAATGGTTTGGGACAGACCGCATATTTTCAGAAATGGGATAATGAAGTCAGCCACCTCATTGGAAAATAATTTAAAATGCAGGCTGTGGACACCATTGGTGAATTGAGCACAGCAGCAAAGTAACTCTGGACACAGAAAGCAAGGCCTTGCTCTCCACGCATAGAAGTATGAGCTCCTCTTCCCCTTTCCTCTTGGTCACCACGGTTCTGGACTTAGAGTTTAACAAAGATTCTGAACTTGGGCTTCCCTTGTGCAACGGGTTAAGTCTCAGCACTATGAAGTTATCGGCAGCCACTAAAGCACGAGTTCGATCCCCGGCCAGGGAGCTGACCCACAGGGTGCAGCAGACCTCTCCTGCCTCCCCCGCTGCTCCCCTCAGCAGTGTATTTCAGTAGATCTGCCTGTTCTGCTCCCCACTGTGTCTCTGGTGAATCCTCTCACCACCCTGTACCTCTGGCCTGCACCCCAGCTGTATGCATAAATAAATCTTTAAAAAATAAAGTTTAAAAAATAAAAAAGAAAGCATTCATCTTTTCCTTAATGTGTGGGCTCCCCCAGGATGGAATAAGGATTCAGGTGCAGATCTGGCCCCTGTGGACTGGCAAGTGTAGGCCTGAAGATGGTCCCCCAAGCTGGGGTGGTGAGACGGAGGCCCTCGGCCGATGGGCCAGCTTCAGGGCCACGAGATGCGGGGGTCTGCAAGGGAAGAGCTTTGGGGCCCAGCAGTCAGCCTTTGAGAGGCGGTTGCACCTGCAGTGCTGATGGGAACACCGACTGAATCTCCTTCGACAGGAAGATCAAAAGAGAGTTTTTCACTTTGTGAAATGAACAGATCCAGGTATTCATGGGGTGGTGAGGGAGGTGCTTTGTGGCCATCCCAGGCCTGGAAGGCTCACCATCTCCAGCTTCTTATCTCTCCTGCTCAGCTCCACCCTCCCTCGGATGGGGCAGGGAACCTGGAACTTCCCCTTTTCCTGGGCCCCACCCTCTTACATCGGTTCCAGGAATTTGAAGGAGAATTTTGGAGCCTTTGGCGTCATCACAGGTTTTAGTGGTAAGCAGGGGAGACCACCAGTAGGGAGACAGCAACTGGGGCCCCCTTCCCGGGGTGACGCCGCCTTGTATCCCCTCCCTCCCGGGCACAGGTGTGCACACTTGCACATGCGCACACACCCACGCTCAGGTGTCCACAATCAGGCATGCCCCACACCCACACGCCTTCTACCTTCACAAGGCCGAAGGCGATGGCCGCAAAGGCCAATGGCGTAAAAGCCTGAGCAGCTTCACTTACCCTGCAGAGGTCATCCCCTAGGGCCCTCTCTCGATTGCAGGCCTCCCAAGCCACCTCAGAAGCACTCAACGCTGTAAGAAACTGGCCTAGTTTGGGAAAAAATACTTAAGATTGCCTTCTGACATCATAGTCAACATAAGTAAGATTTCAGTTATCTGGCCTTCTTCAGCTGCCGCTTTACAAAAATGAGTTATGTCTGGGTGCCTATAATCATGTCCATAAACACAGAATTCAAAATCCCGGAAGGGTGTACAGCAGCTCAGCTCGCTCCCAGTCCCCACCTGCAAACCTTCAATTTCCTTCCCGGAGACAGTCACCGTTTCTGGCCCCTCGGGCATCCTTTCAGGCAAAGGCTAAGAGCAAAATTTTTAAAGTATTTAAGCTGGATTTTTGTTACTTATTCCTGGGGATCAGAAATCCCCCTATCGACAAGCTAAGAGGATTTGAAGCCGGTGGAGAGTTGGATTAGGGTCGGACTGCTGTCTTCTCTCAGTAATTTCTCTCCCACATCTACATTTTCCTCCTAAAGTGTCTGTCCACAGACGAATGGCCACAGAATGGACAACCACACCTGACTTCACAATGTGTGGCTTTCAACAAGCTGTTACAGGGCAGGGATAGGGGCACCCCAGAACCCCCAAACCTGCCCGCTCTAAATAGGTTCTGCCATCTGCCACATCAAGACAAAACATATAAGACCTTTAGTGGAAAGCAACTTTAATACAATTAGTGTGTAATACACAAAAGACAAAATATAGTTTTCAAATCATGTACCCAATGTTACCCTTCCCCTCATGGGTAAAAGTCCACCCAAATGGGATTGGCCCAAAGCGGGCCCCGAGAGCCTACCACAAGTCTAAAGCACCTTCTGGTGGGGACCCATCGAAAAGGGTCAGAAACAGCCAGACAAATCTGGGGGAAAAAAAGCAAAATCAAAACCAAGATCAGCGTTGCCATGGTCACCTCCCCACGGCTCTCACCCACGTCTGTCTCAGTCGGTCCCGGCCAGCGCACCTTCCTCACATGTCTCTCTGCTCCTTGGGCCTCTTCTGGCTCCATCCTGCTTCCTTCTTTCTACAGTCTCCTCTCTCCTTCTCCAGCCTCTTATCTCTCCTGCTCAGCTCCACCCTCCCCCTTGGCTGGGGCAGGGAACCTGGAACTTCCCCTTTTCCTGGGGCCCACCCTTTCACAAAGCTACTGCCTACATTGGGGCGCATTGACAGAAATCCAGTTCCTTTCGGACTAAGACCAAAATTCACAACCTTGCCTTTCCAGAGCAATCTTCATTCGCTGTGATCTAAAGTCAAGAGCCATAAGGAGCTAAGTTAAAGGCAGAGGTCAAGGACAAATCCTGTTGCAACTTTTTCTGAACTGTCTTTGCATTTGTACATCTGCCTGCTCCCCTCCCTGAACCCAGCCCAGCATTCAGGTCAAGCCACTTCCCTTGCCGGAACTGTTAAAATAGACTCCCTTTTGTTATCCCTGTATTCCAGCTTCTGTGGCTGAATCCTAGTGGGTGAGCAAGAGGAGATTAAAAGTGAAATCAAAGGTAACGGGCTATGAGGGTGTTGATTTAGATAACGTAAGTTTAGATTTCACTGTTCCGGCCCGGCCTGTGAGATGCCTTTTGCAAGATTTGAAGCTGAGGATGTACATGAAAACACACGCAGATACATACACACACAGCCACACGCACACCCGAACTATATCTACTGAAAACATTCAGGTCTCCTTTGCAGTGATTTTGCTAGCACGTGGACTGAGAGGTACTCAGGGACCCCCAAATGTGCACCCTTTGTGTGCATCAGAACACAAAGACAAAGCATTCTCTGAGGGTGAATGAATTTTAATAGGATTAGAGTGGGGGGGCCGGGGAGAGAGGGAGAGAGAGGGAGAGAGGGGGGGAGGGAGAGGGAGAGGGAGAGGGAGAGGGAGAGGGAGAGAGAGAGAGAGAGAGAGAGAGAGAGAGAGACAGACCTCGTGCTCACGGCAATGGAATTGATGTTGATTTTTAGCAGCGATAATGAGCCCAATGTCGTGAAAAGCCCCACCCTGGGCGCCATATGATGTTGATTTCTAGAGTCAAGCAGAGTGGGGTTCTTGGGTTCACTCTGGGAAAGGTTTCACCAGAGCTCCCCTTTCAGGGGCACGTGGTGAATTTCTCGGGTAAGTTTCTCCACAAGACAGAGACATTATATTTAAAGAATAGGTTTGTTAGGGAAAGAGAAGAACAGAGAACACTTGCATAGACACAAGTGGTCAGGAAGAGCTGCCCCAAAAGAGACAGGTTTGCGAAGAGAGGCCTGCTGGGGAGAGCTGCCCCGCTGAGGGAGGTCAGTGCAGAGAAGCTCCAGCAGGGTACAGGTCTCGGGCAGGCAGGAAGGCTGCTGCCCTGCGGAGGGACAGAGTTGGTGGCAAGAAGCACCTGCATAGGCACAGGCGGGCAGAAGGAGTGAGGCTGCTGCCCCAGCCAGTGCAGAGATCGCCCTTATACAGTCTTCTCTCAGGGAGGGGCTCACACCTTCCAGGAGTGACTTGTTGTTAACACTTTGTGTGCCAGTGCCCTTTAAATTTACCAGCCCTTGGGGCCGGCCATTTTCTGTGCCACCGCATGAATGGTAGAAGCATTCAATAAAACACACACAGCTCCTGAACGACTGGATATTAAAAAAACTGTACTATCTCTCATAAAACACCTTACACTTTCACCAAAACAATGTGGAAAGCTTCTAGACTGAGGACGATCAAAGAAATAGCTCCTAATAGTTCCCAATAAATCCACCGTGGCGTGAAAAACCGGAGACGAGATGAACACGTATGAATACGTGAGCGGCCCCCTGATACTGGTGACAAAAACCCGTACTAACACGTGAGTGGACCGCAGAGTGTTAGTCATGTAAGGTTAGAGAGGGGCCGGAGAGTGTCCTGACACTCCTCACACTCCCCACAGCCTCTGATACCTGCTTGTGTTCATCCCTGCTACCCCACCTCCAACTCTCAGCGTTGTGTGAGCGGGTTCTGGTCTTGCGATGCCTCCTTTAGGTTTTCTGGCCTTCCCTCCATCGGAATGAAAGGATATTAGTTTCCCAATAAAACACCCTAAGTTACTCATCCCCTCGTGGGTAAACACCCACTCAAAGGGGTCGGCCCAAAGCGGGGCTGCTGGGGCCTGAAAGCTGCCCCAAGACTGAGGCACCTTCTGGTGGGAAAACAGAGAGAGAGAGAAAGGGGCCATGCAAGTGTGGGACAAACGTCGCAAAATCAAAGTGCAAAGCAAGACAAAGCCTGCCCACCTGTCTCCAGCTGACCCCTTGTCTCTCCTTCCGGCTCTCCACGTCCCCGGGGCAAGTCCAGCCAGAAGCAAGCGTCCTTCTCCTCACGTCTCTCCCTCCTTCTCCTCACGTCTCTCCCGAGCCCACCAGCCTTCAGGGATAAGTGACTTCACCTGGCGGCCTTGCTCCGCCCCTCATTCCCAGCTGGGAGTCCAAGGGGCCTGCAGGTAACTGGGGCCTGGGAAAGTGGCGTGGAAATGCCTCCGAGCAGGGCAGGAAGACACAGGCGCAGGCCCGCTGTGCAGCTGCGCAGACCCATCGAAGGCAGGAGTCCTGGGGCTCTCGGTGGCTTTTTAGACTTTTAATGATCTTTTGAGTGAGGCCGCCAGGGACAGGGCAGGTTGGGGGGCAGGGGGCTGGGAGGCCTGCCAGCCCCCAGCGAATCTTCCCTCTCGGCCTCTCAGGTGTCCTCTTGTGGTCTCTGTTGCACCCCAAAAGGTCCTCGGCTCCACACTCTGCTCCCTCCTGCCTCTGCTCTCCTCCTGCTGCTGCTGCTTCCGTGACGCCGCCCTTTCATGCGCAGCCTCTCCAGGCCCGCGTGCGCCCCTCACGCAGGCCCACACCCTGCTCCAGGTGCCGCCATCAGGCGTGCTGCAGTGGCTCGAGATAGCGCCAAGGGGCTGCGCTTGACCCGCTGCACCGCCAGGGAGGCCCTCATTCTAAGCCCCTCTAAGTGTGCGATGGAGCACCCATAGTCAGGCCCACCCATTTCACATTGGGGTTGCCCTGTAACAAGTTGATTACCCCAATGTTAGGAAGAAAACGAAAGCAGAAGTGATGAGGGAAATACAGTGTGCCCAAAGCTGAGGGCCAGAATGGAGTTTCCACCCTGGGTTACGGAGCCCAGAGACACATGAAATCAGTCCTCCCCGCCGATGGTCCTCCAGTGTGGGCTTGAGACCAGCAGCAGCATTTTTGCGATAAAGGTGGATCCAGCCATCCTTCCCGTCCTCGGGTGGGCAGAAGGGAGTTTAGATCAGCTTAGGATGTTATTGCTATATGCCTGTGGCTTGCTGCAGGTTTGATTCTGGAAACTTCAGCGTATGTGGATGTGCCTCTTTAAATCCTTCTCCATCTCCTTCATCCCCTGGATGGTTTCAGCTATTTGGACTCCTTGGGAGAGGAAAACCGAAGAAAAAGATAACTAGAAAATGAGCTGAAACGGAAACTGGAAAAATTTCAATCACTGCCCAACAAGAAGATTAGGGATGTTCTATCCAAAGGAAGTGGAGTTCTGAAAGGGCGAACATTATCCGGGGGCTCTTCCTGAGAGATGGATCAAATACGCACTGGACACAGCGGGGTGGTCCTCAGGGAAAGCTCCCTCCTGACTTTGCCTCCCCTTCGCTAGAGAGTCTGACCTCTAGGACAAGGGCACGTGGGGTCTGGGGAGCAGGCCCCCTGGCTTCTCCCCACCAGGGATGCTACGCCAGGCATGGGCTGGCCGCTTGGCTTTGGCGCCTGCCGTCCCCTGGTTCCTGCTCCGCACCAATCAGAGGAGGCAGGGCGAGGAGAATGTGTATGATGAAAGCCCTTTAATTACTCAACAACTGTTTGCTGAGGACTAATTATTAACTAAGTGTGGAACTTTGAAGAGGTGAATAAAGAACATTTTTGTTTTCCTACTTGCAGGGACAGGAAGACAACAGGGAGCACGGGCTGTCTACAGGGCCGCGCAGACGGGTCTAAAGAAAGGCCTTCTGGGGTCCTCGGTGGCTTTTTATTAGTTTCTTAAAGTGGCAACCAGGTACAGGGCAGGCTGGCAGCCTCCCAGCCCCGGCAAATCTTTACTCTCTCGGTCTCTCTGGCGGCGTCTCATGGCCTCTGTGGCACCCCAAACGGAAGGTCCTCTGCTTCTCCTCTCTAGTCTCTGCTGCTTCTGCTGTTTCTTCCTCTGCTTATAAGCCCAGTCTCTGGCTCAGGTATGCCCACTCAGGCATGCCCACACCTTACTTCAGGTGGCCGCTATCAGGCATGTGCATAGGCCCGCAGAGGTCCATCGTTGAGGGGAGGGCAGAAAAACCAGACAATTTTCCCACTTACCCTCCACTACTCAAGCTTGAAGGAACAGAGGAAAAAAAAGCAGGAGACAGGAAAATGCAAACCAAATGCCAGTTTTTTAAAAAGATTTATTTATTTATTCATACAAGCTGGGGTATAGGTCAGAGGTGTGGGGTGGTGAGAGACCCTCCCAGAGACAGAGTGGGGAGCAGAAGAGGGGGATCCACTGAAGTACACTACTGAGGGGAGCAGCGGGGAGACAGGAGAGGTCTGCTGTGCTATGTGGGAATCTCCCTACCTGGGGATTGAACTCGTGCCCATTTTTATTGTAAATGAACTGATGGAGAGTGTGATTGTATCTGTAGCTAAACGATCTTTCAAATTGGGGTGCATGATCACCTACCCAGACCCAGATGTCCCACAGTCAGACCCCATCACGTGACGAGAGGGGAGACGAGAACGTATGTTCCCTGCAAGCAGAGGAGCAACAAGACAATCTAGAACTTGCTAAATCACACACACCCAGTTCCTTTTTCTAAATTGCCACCTCTTCGACCATTTTTTGCCTCCCAACATCTTTTCAGGCTGTTCTAAGGTGGAACCATTATTACATAGCTCTCCCACAAAGCCTACAAAGTTAGTATGTTCCAGATTGTCCTGAGTTCCTCTGACCCTATCACAATTCTTCCTTTGATGTCCTGCCACGCACCTGAAACTTGGACAGTGTCGTAAACCACCATTATCTCTTAAACAAACAGACCCTTCTTTTCATACCCACTAGGTTAGAAGATTAAGCCATGCCGGCAATGTGATATTAATTCAAACAAACCTCACATGAAAAAAGAAACTTTTAGGTCATGTAACAAAGAGAATATTAAAATACAGAACCCACAGTTCAAAAAGAACAATTGAGGCGCTTCCCTGGTGGCGCAGGGGGTTAAGTCTCAGCACTATGAAGCTATCACAGCCACTGCAGCACCAGTTTGATCCCCAGCCAGGGAGCTTCCCACATGGCGCAGCAGACCTCTCCTGTCTCCCCACTGCTCCCCTCAGCAGTGGATTTCAGTAGATCCCCCTGTTCTTCTCCCCACTCTGTCTCTGGCGAATCCTGTCACCCCGCCCCCACCCCCGAATGTCTGGCCTAGACCTCAGTTCTTATATGCATAAATAAATAAAAATCTTTTAAAATAATAAGATTTAAAAAGTTGAATAGTACATTATGAAATGCAGGCTTGGTGGGGCAAGGCGGCTACCCTGGAGCCTCCAGCTCTGCTTCGGAGCCTGTTGCAGAGACACTCTTCTGTGTCATTCATGCTTCTCTTCTCCTTTCAGTAGAGAATCCATGGATTCCCTAGAACTTCAAACTCACGATTGCTTTCCTTTTTGGGGCCCCATGGCCTTGGCGTAAGTGGGTGAAGATGATATGGGGGTGTCACTAGCAAGCATGGAAATTGGGAGCGAACTGAGCCAGTCTGTGAGGATGCACCGGTGTGAGCCGGCTCTGGGCCAGGAGGAGCCAGCGAGTGCCAACTGCCCTGAGAAAACCGGCAGCCGGGCTAGGGCTGGTGATGCAGATGAGGGAGGGGATCACTGAAGACATAGGACTGAGCTCGCAGAAGAGGGTGTGGGTGTGAGAGTGAGACGTCACGCAGCAGTCCTGATGGGGAAGGGAGAAAGGATGACTAACAGAAATAAGGTGGGGTCAGGGCCTCCCTGGTGGGCAAGGGGTTAAATCTCAGCAGTATGTAGCTGTCCGCAGCCACTGCAGCTCGTTTGATCCCCAGCCAGGGAGCTTCCCACATGGTGCAGTGGACCCCTCCTGCCTCACCCGCTGCTCCCCTCAGCAGTGTATTTCCATTGCTCTGCCTGTTCTGCTCCCCACTCTGTCTCTGGTGAATCTTCTCACACACCCCCATCTCTGGCCTGCACCCCAGCTCTTGTATGCATAAATAAATAAATCTTAAAAAAAAAAATCTCCTTTTCTCCAGTAAACATCAAATGTTACTTCTTGGTTCTGTGCCCAAAGCATTTTTGGTTTTTCTCTCCAGACATAAACTAAATGCAATGGTTTTTAAATGGAGAGAAAGAACACAATAGCTAACTGCTCCTTCTTGATGCCCTGAGAAGCAGATCTCCTTCCCGAATCTTTCAGGGTTACTTGGCATTACGTCAAACGTGCGGCCCACTCGGCCTCTTCGTTCTAAGCGGAAGGGCCTCCTGAGGAGGGACAGGCTCCTAGGCCAAAGCCCTGGACTAGACTGACAAAAGTCTCATGACATTCATTCAGAAAACACCTGTGAAGGGTGTGCTGTGTGTCAGCAGAGTTCTAGGCACAGGAAAGACGGGTGTGAACAAAACATAATCCCCACGCCCAGGGAGGCTCCATGGGAGGCGACAGCCGAATGACCACGAGTTACGAAGAAACCTTAAAAGTACAGAGGGAAATGTCGCTGGAATCTTTTCATGGTGTCCTTTCTTTTCGATTTGGATCGTCTTTACATACTGTCTCAGATGTCCACACATTCTAGAGCTGCTTGGGTTGACACTATCCTGGCAGGACCGACGAGACTGAAATCCTCCAAGCGGGTTGAGGTCAGGCATCAACGTAAGTCAGGTTTCAGAGGCTCTGGCCTGCGGCTATGGCTAGGGGGCTGCTGCAGCCATTCCCGGGGTACACAGTCCTCCAGCTGAGGTGAGGAGCAGTGGCCCGAGCTGCTGGATGTGCTTTGACAAAATTTGCAGACAAATTAGATGAGAACGAAGGAAGTCAAAGGTGACTCCAGGATTTTTGGCCTGAGCAACTTAAAGTGGCCTCTGCTGTGAGGCAGGAGATGAGGAAAAAGGGCTGTGGTTGGCAGGGAATAGGATTGTCAGGAGCAGCTGTAAGTCTGACGTGTTCCTCAGCCAAAGAGGGCAGCGCTCAGAGGCCAAGGACTTTGTCGGTCTGGGTTGAGGGCTGGGAGTTGCTGATAAACATCTTCGAACCACCAGGAGTATGAGCGGCTTTGAAGCCAGCAGACCGGATGAGGTGGCCTGGTGTAGAAGCCAGCTCAGACCCTCTGGTGTGATGGAGGAAGAGACAAGTGCAGTATTTGGAGCACAGACGGGACATTTGTGTGAGGTTGAAGGAGATTCTAGAGCAAGTGACTTTGTACCTTGGAGGCCAAGTGAAAAAGTGTTTTAAAAAGTTCATTTGTGTCAAATGCCAGCAGGAGAGAGGTAATGATAGAGACCCTCACACCACCGCCTTTTGCAGTCAGGCTTCCCCAGAAACAGGTACGAGACGGCTGACAGGGATCTCTCCCAGAGTTTCCCTGGTCCAATGTGAATTCCCAGTCTTTGTGTCCCTAGGAAATCTAGGCCAGTTTTACCAATCAAGGAACAAAACAAGTTAAATTCTTTTCAAGACTGCATAACCCAATTACCTTTGGCAGACAATTCATTTTTGAACAGTATCGTTCATCGTTGAGATTCACTTAGGAAGGCTTAATACACGTCCCCTTCCTCCACCAAATGGAGCGTTGCTAAACCAGAGAAAGCGGGACAAGTCCTTGTTCCTGACCAATAGCTGTAAACAATGACTCAAGTGGCCCCAAGAGAATGGGGGTGTAAGAGATGAGCTGGCATGTGACTCCCTGTGATTACCCAAAATACCTGAACGTTATCTGTCCTTTAATGGAATCGTTTAGGGCAATGTCTCGGAGTAAAAGGACGCTACCTCCTCAGGACGTAGGTCTCGTTGGGGTAAATGCTGCACAGATACTCAGAACCTTTGACATGTACTTACTGAATGTCCAAGAGGCGGGTACACTGTGCAAAGTACCCCGACTTCTCCTGCAGACAGATTGTGGGCACCAGGGAACTCTTTGGGAAACTGACTTGGCGTATCATGTCACCCCAAGACCGAGGATGTCCCCCAGCCGGCAGGCATGCTAGTCTAGGTCTGCGTGGTATGCTTTTGCAAATTGTTTTCACATTTTTACTTAAATGATCTTCGAGTTGCCATGTGAATGTCAAGTCAGGGTGAGGTGTGTCTGAAAAAAGGAAGCACATCAAGGACACACAGGACGCTGGGCTGCTCCCTGGGGCTACTGACACGTGCTGGGGAATGGTGACGAGCTCCTTCATTTCATCTGGTCCACCCAGGACGGACCACATTGAAAACATAACAAGTAAAACAACCATTCAAGTACCTGGTGAAACCAACAAAGAGCCCTATGGTAATCCTGGCTATAAAGTTAGTGTGAAAATACAGCTACTATTTGCGACTCACGGGAATAACCACTTGGTGAAATCTATTAAGCTGGACTGCAGGCTCTCTCCAAAGTGCTTTACCGAGACCCTAAACTTACTCCTTTTGCTCCAGAGGATCGAAACCTTGTTTTACACAGATCTCCAAATTACACGAAGGTGATGTAAAATAATTTTGCAAATTCCTCTCTGCCAGATAATTAAGCATTTGCTGTACTATTGGAAAAAATAATTTAAGATGAATTTTAATACAGGAGACTGAAATAAAAAGAAAGTAATTTAGATCCTTCTATTTTTCAGACTTCTCTTAACTAACCATTGGAAAGTTAAATTATTTTACTCTGTGCAATTAGCAAAGTTCTAGATTGTCCTTTCCATTAAATTACACTTTAAACTGAGTCACAATTATCCAGAAGGAACTTTAAACTGAGGTGGATGAAGAAATGAATGCAATGTTCAATCACCATCAAGCCAAAGCCAAAGCCACGGCAAACTTTTTGTGGTCCAAACTGAGTAACATTTCAGTGATTATTTTGCTAGAGTTTATAATCATTTTTCTTAACTTGTGAGGATTTACTTTTTTCAAATGATGGGAAAGGAAAAGTTCATCGCCGAAAAATCAAATGTGCTCTTAACATCACAGAAGAAAACTTCTGACCCTCAGGAGTCATGTCAAGTCTCAGGAAGGCACAAGGCCACAGTGAGTCCGTCTTGGAGGCGTGGACTTGGAATAGGTGACCCTTCGCCACTTTGCCAGGCACAGCTGCATGTTCTCTAGGTCCCAGAGAAGCTACTTCCCGCTGCGGGCATGATCCCCAAATCACTAATCAAAACCTGAACCCTTGCAGAAAAAATCAGCCTTTGTTTCTCTGGGGGAGTTTCTAAGATGAGTGTACTATGTAAATAAGTGAAGGGCTCTGGTCAAACAGAGTAATTGGATCTTGCTGCTCAAAGCAAGTTTACAGCAAAACTCTCTGGCTGAATAAGAACAGGGAAGAGGGAGAAAATCCAATTAACCAAAACCATACATACATTGATGCTCCAGCGCTCGGCCCTTAGAGTCCTTAGACACAAATTTGATCAACTGGTTTTTCCAACACAATAAAGAAAAAGAGGCACTAGGCAGTGTGAGGATGAAAAACACTAAAGGCAGCCACATTTATAAAAACCAATTTCAGGTAAGTAGAGGTAATAGTCCCCCGTCCTGGGGCAAGTGTGTCATCATGGTGACGTCCAATCTTCGTTTCTGTCCCAGCACTGAGCACAGAGGAAGGAAGGACATTATTTAAGGATCGGAACAAGGGCCTCCCTGGTTGCGCAGCGGTTAGGCGCTGCGCTGCGCTGCGGAGCTGTCGGCAGCGGTGGTGTGAGTTCGATGCTCCCCCACCCCGCCACGGGGAGCTTCCCAGATGGCAGACCTCGCCGGCCTCGCCCACTGCTCCCCTCAGCAGTGTATTTCCGTTCATCTGCCTGTTGTGCTCCCCGCTGTCTCTGGTGAATCCTCTCGCTGCCCCCACACCTCTGGCCTGTACCCCAGCTTGTATGCATAAATAAATCTTTAAAAAAAAAATTCTAAAACTCATTCCACTATTAAAAAAAAAAGAAGTGGGACAATTTTTATCCAAACCGCTCAAATGTGACTCCAGGGCTACAGGTAGGGGCACTGCCGCCCAACCTCACCAAACCGCACCACCCCCAGCCCGCATTCCTCCAGCGCTCAGCACACAGGGACATGCTGGTGTTAGCCAATGCAAAAGGAATTTGGAACTTCTGTTTCTTATAAAGGAGACCGCCAAGCCATGAGCCCACTAGCACGTGGGTAATTGCGGAAGTCATCTGGAAAATTCTGAGGATTTAGTTCAGGGCTGGAAGGCTGGGCCCAAAAGCCACTTTAGACAAATCCGCCCAGGAAATCCCTCTCTGTTCCCGCAGAGCAGCACTGGGAGAGTTGTTTTCCAGCTCCGAAGAATAGAAACTTGTGGGCAGTGGAGAATGTCAGTTATTCTGTTGGGCACAGGCCAGTCAGTACCTTAGAGGGTTCAGAAACTATCAGCAAACCTGCAGGGAGCCGGGTGCAGCCTTTAAGTCAAGATGCGGTTACTGCTGTCTACACTGCCCGTCGGGACGGCCCCCGGGGTGTCCTCTGGCTTTGTTTCCTGGGGACAGTAGGTCGTGCTCAACATTCCTCTTCAACTCTACATGGCCTTCCCGTCTTTCTCCTGCCTCGGACATTATTTGCAAAGCTCACCTGTGAGGAGGGCGGAATCGGGGCTCAGGTCTCACGGGCGCTGCTACCCCACAGCCAGGCTCGCCGCCAACACTGCTGTCGCTGCATTTCAAGGTCATCTCTTCATAGAAATACTAATTTCCCCTTTCCCCAAGGGATATGCTTTTAAAAATAAATTGAAATCCAAAAGGGAGTAATTTTTTAAAAGAATATTCAATATGTAAGACTTTTGTAAAATTAGCAATGTGAAAATGGCAGAATGCAGCAAGGTCACCGAGGGCCTGCAGTTGAGGAGACTTTTGAAAAGCCTCCTTACGTATCCAGGAATGCAACACCTACTTTATAAACAACCCAGCCAGTGACTTTGTGACCAGGACTAATGTTACGGGACATGACATGGACACCCATATCTTAAATCACTCCTTTTATAGTGGAACGAATAGTGATGATAAGTGACCTACGATCTAGAGAATTCCACATGCCTGGAATCCCGGTCCACAGCCCTTTCCTCGCTTTCAGGTAGGATAAAGGAGCTTCGGTTCCCTAGTCGGTGCAGTGGGGCGGTCACAGCAAAGTAATCCCCAGACGACTGATGCTTTCAACGATTTTGAATGGCCTCAAACTATACGGATCTGATTCCGAAGACGAGGAAGCACTGTCCTTCCTCCTTACACCGAGGGCTCCTGTCCACTACAGGACAGGGTCATGAGGGCAAAGGTTCCGAGGAAGCCACCCTCTGGGGATGTAAAAAGGATGCAGGAGCCCCATTTTTCTGACTCACCACAGAGTTTGAATGTTTAGGCTCCTTTGCAGGCTCGCTGTCTCACGCCTGCGTCAGGACATGGTCATCTGACGTTCTGCCCAAACACTCCACTCCCGACGGGCCTGCCTGGGCCAGCCACTTGCCCACACAGCCCTTGCTACCCCAGACGCCAACGTCGCTTCCTGTCGCCCTCTTCACTGGGCAGGTGGAAGCTATTAGAAGAGAACGATCTCATTTCCCCAGTACCAAATAAAGCGAGGTGTCTGCACTTCCACTCAGCCACCCCAGAATCCGAGCACCAGTGGGGAGCAGATTTTTGTCGTTTTGGTCGCTGCTCTAGCCTCGGGGCCTGCAGCAGCCTCACAGACAACAGGTGAGCAGCAGGCGAGCAGCCATGACCAGCACGAATGGGGAACACCGCCTTCCCTTCGGACACACGACTGCAACTGTCCCTGCGCCTGTTGGACACTGACCCCCCCTTCTCACTCCTCACCTGTGTGTTCCGACTTCACACCTGCAAGTCTGCTCCCCTACATTTATTTGCCCCTCCTCGAATGGTTACTCCAACCAGCACGCAGTCGGGCTGTATGGTCTTAGAAGTTAAAATCTTCCCTTGGCCCACCTAAATCTCAACCTCTCTCCATGCCTGTTCCCCCACATTAAAACTTGAGTTGTCCATAGTTGCTGCCTCCAATGCTGCCCCCGCATTGCTGCCCGTTAAGGGTAATGGTCCCCCAACCTCATGGTCAGTCCGCAGTCCACTTGCTTCAACAGCACTTGATGTGACCCAAGTGGGCACTCGTGGTAATCACTCTGATTTCTGGGGGACCACCTCACGGCTCTGTCTTGGAGAGGTCTCCGGGGTCTCACTGCTGGCTCCTCCCCCTTTTTAAATGTGTCGCTGCCCGAGGACCACCCCTCCCCCTTCTGGATCTACAAGGCCGCTGCTCAAGGTGCGGCCCGAGGCAGCGTGGACAGCACGGGCACCTGAGGAGCTTGTGCGGGGTGGACCCCACCAGACCCATAGGATCAGCGGCATTTCCACCCAGCCAGCTGCCCCCTGCGCCTGGCGAGCAGCCCTTCCCGAGGCCTCCGCGCCGGCTGACCAACGACTGGCTTCTGTCCTCCCCCCCAGCTCCTGGCTGGTGCCCACTAGAAACCCACCCTGGCTCGCAGACCTAAATGCAAACAGTGGTCTAGATTTTTCCCTCAAGCCAGAAGCCTCCAGGTCTGTCCTCACCTTACTGCGTCCCAATTCTGGGCCAAAGTCCTGCCGTCTGGACCTTCCCGGGAGGAGTCCCGGCTCGGCTCGCGCGCCCCCCTGGGCTGAGCGGCCACAACTTCTGGTGCAGACACGTCTCCTGAATCTCCCTTTCACCCAGGCTCCCTACAGGAAGCGTTGCGCGCAGCATCTCCAGTGATCTTAAATCCTCCCCAAATGGTTTCCAAGGGCTTTTCAGCCCCTTCCAGTGTCAAAAGCTCTGCAGTGTCAGAACTGACACGCTTGTCCCCTTCCCTCAATCTTTACCTGCCTCACTATCTCCTTCCTGGTCTCTGCTCAAAGACAACTTCCTCAGAGGCCTCTTTAAATACAGGCCTCCCTCTGTACGCATCTGGAGCTCCCTGCTCTGCCTCTCTCCTAGCCCCCGACGTCCGTGCAGCTGGGCCCCCGCCACCATGTTCCTCCTGAGCCGCCTGGGCTCAGCGGGGCTTTGCAGGCCAGAGGAGTCCTTGGAGGAGCCGGCGGGCAGGGAACTAACTCTGGGGCACCAGCGTCCCCATACGCTTCGGAGCCACACGCACCGGGGGAGAGAACTACCCAGCGCTTCGGCAGCGCTGAAAAAGTCTGGCAGCAGTTCTGCGACTTTTTGTACATTAGAATCGCCTGGGGGTCTTTTAAAGGTTCTAATGCTGAAGCCACGTTCCCAACGCAGCGGATCACAGCTGCGGGGAGCGGGACACAGGTTATCAGTATTTTCTTAAGCTCCTGAAGTAACTCCAAGGTGAGATAAGCTTTGGAACCACCTGGAAGAGCTAGTAAGCAAGATAGTCCATGAACTGTGTAATACTTGGAAAAAAAAAGCAGCCCAGTCATAATGCAATGCAAACTTCAGACTTCTATTTCCTACGTGATTAGAAAACAAGAAATTAGTAGAAATAAACACAATTTAAACCTTAGACTTAAAAAGCCCATCTTCCAGTTGTCTTCCTGGCAAGTTCAACCCACTTCCCTCAGTGTCCCCAGGCAAACACACACGAGTGCCAACTTTTGTGGGTCACATCTGGGCACCTTTGGGGGGCTGCCACGTGCTGCCAAGTTCCACGGTGCCAGGTGAAGAGCTCCAAGGATGTCCTCGCTAAGACAAAGGTACTACCTAACTCTCACGAGAGGATTTCTTCACAGCTCAACTAAGTTACAATGAAATTAATTCTCAATCGTGTTGTCTGTTATTTCTTGCTCAAGGAGTAATATAATCAAATAATCAATCAGCATCCATCAAAATATCTTCGGGACAGACGCTAATCAGAGACCGTGCATTACCTGTCTCCACGTTCACCATTAAACTGTCTTCACACCTCAGAATGAAAGACAACATTCATCAAAGAGAAACACAAGTCATTTGATTATTAAAATCCTCACTATAGTGCAAATTTCAAAAGAAATTTTACAGATTTCAAAAGAAGGCTGGAGCTACTTAGGTTACTTCCTATTCTAGAGGAATAACCTGACACCCGGATGAGGTGAAACGACATGCCTGACATTCTCTAAGGAAAGCTAGAAGAGGAAAGAAACAATTTCTTTTTTCAAACAAGCAGATAGGATTTTTCACGTTAATCAAAAAGAATCAAGATCATCGGATTAAGAAGAAATGAGGAATTAAAAAGTATGTTACACACAGATTAAAGGACTAGTCAATCCACTGCCCGCCAATCAAAACACCCTCTGAATATATGGACTTATGTCCCTCAAATATGGATCCTTCAAGTATTAGAATCTTGGAAAATTCAATTTACAAATACATTATCAATTGCACTGTTATAATGAAATTCATTAAACATGAAAACATCCAATAGCACCCATACCAGAAGGTTCAGAAAGCAAACACACTAGAGTACTTAATACAGGATCACTGATTGGGAAAGAGGTAAACTACAGCCACTAACAGAACAATTTAAACTAGTCTGACATAGAGGCGACGTTTAAAGACGAGCCTGTGCCTTTCCCACCAACAGGCACTCGGCCTGGAACCCCAGCAGGGCGGCACGGGAAAAATATTGCCGAGTAAGATGGAATTTTTAAATTGCTAACCTTGACCCATGATACTATGTCACCCCAGTTTTGCCAAAAAACGCAAATGGCGGCGTTTTTGGTATTCTAACTCCGCTTCCCTGTGCCAATAAGAACGCAGCGTAATGCCCCTGGGGAGCATGGGGCAGGAGCACCCACTAAAGGCAGGAGGCGGGCGCAGGTGGGCTGTGACGGCATCAGAGTGCTCCTAAGGAAAACGCAGAGCACATCATCCCACGTGGAATTCTAATGACTTTTCTCTCGAGCTCCTTAACTTCTTGGAAAACTAGAGCTGAGGAAGAATGTGTAGAAATGGGGTCAGAGAGAAAGCAGCTCCGAGTGGCAGTGGTCATACTGTGTGGCCTAAGATGATACTTGCAGAGAATCCCAACTCTAATTGTTTTTAAGCACACAGAACTTAAAATGCAAGCAAAACTTTGGTGCTTACCCTAAAACAGCCTTGCACTTTTAAGTGAAAATGAAACAGGCGTGGCGCGCCACTTTTTTTTATAACGTTCACAACACCCTGTCCCTACTCCCTGCTCCCTTCCTCAGGTGATCTGAAGACTACCTGGTTTAAAATATTTGGTAATTCAGTGCAGAAAATTAAGGTCACAGACAAAGTACAACAACTTTTAATACACCATTAATACTAATGATTAAAAATTATTGCATAGTCTTATGCATTTACCCTAAAACATTTTCTGAAAGTAAATTCTGAAAGAATTATATAAAAGACAAACAACCCTTTAAAATGTGGATGGCCTTTACTACCTCGATCTTCTGTCCTTTTTTGTCTTTTCAGGACCTTTGTCCATTGTCTTCTCACTGTCTCCCCTGCAGTTTGGGCAATACCATTTCCCCTTTGGTTTATAGGTGAGTGAAACGCACGAGAAATGAAACCACTCGATTGAACACTGTTCGTTGTCGCAGCCGATCATTTCCCCGTACGACACCTGGTCACACAGACAGTACGTGGGCTCATTGGGGTCGATGGCAAACTCCACGGGCGATGCCTCCCTCTCCTGCTTGGCCTTGGAGCGCTTCTTCTTCTTGGCGGACTTGGACTTCTTTTCTTTCGGTGGCTGATCGTCACAGTCTTCGATCCCGTTCGTCATGTGACATAAGTCACGGCTTTCGCTGGTTCTCTGTCTCCGGGGTCTTCGGGACGATCGTTCTGGCTGGCTGGAATCCATCTTTGCTTTATCTGAGGCTCGCTCACTTTCCGCAGGATCCTGGAAACACTGTGAGTGTAACTCCATCTGCCTGGCCCGATTTTCCACCAATTCGAGCATCTGCGTGACAATTTGAATCTTTTCATCTCCCAGTTCTTGACTATTGATTAATGCTCTCTGGAGATGCTGCTGCAGACGTTTTTTCTGGTTCGAGTCATCTTCTTTCTTATATTTTTCATAGACATCATCAATTTCCTTTAACGTTTCTAAGAAAGGAAAAGAAAAATCAGAAAGTCATTGTGTCAATGCATGTTAACTATTGTCAAGTTAGCTCTTTTCTGCAGAATTGGTAAAGTCTGAACAAACCAAAAAACCACACTCTTCTACGTCACATCATTAAAAACTCTACTTGCCACAGAGAGACCACAATTGATCCGATGGGACGATACATTCAGAAGTAAAAAAATAAAAAGAAAGAACACAAAACTCTAATTCTAATTCATTTATATTGAAAAAGGATAAAAGATACGTGGCTATTCTAATCCAAAGCATCTGGCGTCAGCAGGAACACTGTGTCCCACTTTACAGCCTACATAATGTCAAGTCACTTGCATGTCATTTGAACCTCAAAACAACGCTGTACGTAAGATTTACATGCTGGACTTCAGCCGCCAAACTTTTTAAAAAGAAGCTCCAGGACCAGGCTACCAGTCATTGCCCAGCTGTGTTCACAGGTTTCACAGTTCAACCAATGACTCTCTGCGTGATCCCAGAGACATCCCACCTGCCCACCCATACCATCCTAGTACCTGGATATTCTTAAACCAAGCAGAAACAAGGAACTCCTGGTTTCTCCATCATACTCATTTTGATGGTTCTTTTATTTTATCACATGGGAGATTCTGAGAATCTGTTTCCAGAGTAAGTTTAGGTTCAGGTTCTGACATCAAGTGACTAAGCTACTAACAAAGTAAATAAAAGCACAGTCAGCACTGGATCACTTGCTATTGTAGATAACTCAGCAGCTGGTTCAAAGCTTGCTGAACTGCTGAGCTGGATATTCTGTAGCACGGAGGACATGTTTAGATTGATTAAAAATTGCATATCTAGACAATATACAGCAATCTGAAAATATAATTCCAGATGTCACCAAAAATTGACATAGCTTTTTTTGACATCTGTCTATAAAAATTCTTATGAAATGTTACCTAAACAAGTTCTTACTAAAGGTGGCAAAACAAAAGTTAGCTCATTTATACCACATAGCATAGTTTTTTTTATATTCCAATACTATTACCCTATAAGAACACAAAGGTTCAACAAGTCAGAGCCATACACCAGGGCTCTGTATAAATAAGGGAGCAAGGCATTCAGCACACCTCTTAGGAATTAGTACCTTTCTGGAAACTGCCACTACTCACACTTGATGCACAACTACTTAACGCCGGCTATGTGGCAATGCGCCATCACACGCTCAAGGATACACATACCTGCAGCGCATTTTCTTCACAAAGTCCACACCTCAACCATCTGCCCAGGTTAAGTCCGTAAGGAACCTAACTTTCCTCTACGAACCTAAGTAAATTACATATTTTCCCCTCAGGTACACAAAATCAGAGTTAAAAAACAAAGGCAACCTTTATTTCAAAGGTTCTGTATTTACACCAGGAGTCAGGACTAAGTACATCATGCCAGCACATTTCAACATGAGAGAAAAATCCACGTTTTCAAAGACACCTTTACTTTGAGAAGAAAGGACACCTACAGCACCCCTCTTCCATGTCCAAAATTCCTCATTTAGATCCCACAACAACCGTGAGGAAGCATCTTGCCTACCTGCGAAGACAAAGACCATCCAGAGGCAACAGCCCCAACTCTGAACTCAGGGACTCAGAGCTCCGCCTCTGACATTTAAGCATTTTCTAAGCTGCACAGGAGGCAGCTGAGAGTGATCAAATTTTAGTTCAAAGATTATTTACCAAAGAAATTATGGAACAAGAATATTGGGAGAAAAATCGAGGTTCTCTCTTAACCACACCCCAAAATGAGAAAGTGTGAAATTTCACAATTGTGGGGTTTTTTTAATGAAGGTTTTTATGCTTATTTTAAACTCCTTCAGAAATTTCTGAGTTTCAAGTAGGTAGAAATTTCTTTGCCTATAAAATCTATGTTCCTAAGTACCGCAATAGTGTTACATTAAAAAACAGAAAAAGCTTAAGAACTAGCAAAGAAATAAAAAAAACACAAAATCTGAGTAACACACAAGCATATGAAGCCGACGAACACAAAACTGAAAGCTGAGCTTAGGAAACACAGACAGGCTGAAAACCAAATCACTGTTTTTACATTAATCTCGAAACTAACCACAATTTTAACGGAGCGAAAAATTTATAACTGTTCAACCTTTTAAGGACTAATACTATTTCTCATGTAGCCAGAACTATAATGACTAGAAATGACAATTCTAGATAACCAAGATGTTTTCCTGAAACAAATGAACTCTCCCCAGTTCAGAAGAAAACACTGAACTTTTGCAGAGACAAACCTTCTTTACAGAAATGTTTCTTTACATTTCTTTAAAGAAATGTAAATTAAAATTTTTAAAAAAGAAAAGAAAAAGAAATGTAAATACCTGCAAGCTTTGAACATTGTTATTTGAAAATTTTAGATGTTCATGAGACGATTTTTAAGCACATGTATCATTTTGGGTCACAGTTCATTTATGTGCTCATGTTTGTGGAAAATACCACTGAAGCATTTTCATTTAAAAAGAAGTTTAAAAACAAAGACATGCACCTGAAGTATCCAGGCTGCGGAGATAAATATTCTCCACATAATTAACTGGACACGTTTCTTTTCTGTTGTTTTTAAGATTTATTTTATTTGTGCATACAAGCTGGGGTGGAAGCAAGAGGTGTGGGGTGGTCAGAGGGTTCAGCAGAGACAGAGTGGGGAGCAGACTAAACACACTGCTGAGGGGAGCAGCGGGTGAGGCAGGAGAGGTCTGTCCCCACCATGGGGGGTAACATTACCCCCATGGTGGGGACAGACCTCTCCTGCCTCACCCAGACCTCTCCTGCCTCCATGCTGGGCCGGGCATGGAACTCCCGTCGCTGCTGCCTCGCTGCTGCCGGCAGCTCCACAGCACAGCGCTTAACCGCTGCGCCACCGGGGAGGCCCTGGACACGTTTCTTCAACTGCTCTTAACTTTTCTCTGTAAGAAGGATCTTTACTTCACGGTTACTGTGAGGCTGAAATGAGAATGTTCTGGACCTGACAGTGACAGGCAGAGCATGTTGTCAGTATTAATTCTCTTCCCCACAGCACCCCCAACAAGTATCAGCCTTATGAGTTCAGAAACTAAATTATGAATTTAAAAACACTTAAATGTTCCAACATGCTGTAGGCCAGAAATGTCACCCCAGAAGCGAGTTCCTTAAAAACTAAATCATAAGATGTGACGTGTCTGGAAAAACAGAGACTGAGCTCAGGAAGTTCTTTCAAGTTTGTAAAGGCCCGTAAGGCCGTCCAAGGTCTGGTCCTGACCTGGGGGTCAGTCAACGCAACACGGCTCCCCATTTACTCCTCTGCTCTCCGAGCAGCCCCCAGAGGCCCACCGACAGCGGAGGAGGAGCGACGTTCGGCGTCGGAGGGAGCTGCCGGGCCTGGCTTCACGGGTCTGCTCACAAAGGGTGCTCCGGGCCGCCACACTCCAACTTGGCGGAGAAGGGACCCAGGAGTTGCGGGACGCCCGCGGTTGCCCCGCCAACCAACCCACTTCCTCCAAGGCCCGGAAGTGACGCATGACCCGGAATCTGCGCGGGGCCGGGGTCAGGGGTGGTCCCCGTGGCGGTGTCCCCGTCGCCCCTGAGCCGGCGGGCCAGCGTCAGAGCGCACCCCCAGCCCCGCACACTGACGCAGCTGAGGACGGGCTGACGTCCCGCACGACTCCGCCGCGCCGAGCCCCCGCCCGCCCGCGAGCAGCCGTGTCGCGGCGGGCGGGAGCGCGCGCGGCCCCGCCCCTCCACGCCAACGTCACGCGGCAGCCCCGCCCCAGGGCCCGGGGCAGCCCCGCCCCGCACACGCCCCTCCGCCCGGCCCGTGGGGACCCCTCCCCTTTTCACCACCAGGCGCGGGGCGCGGGGAGCGGGCGGCGGCCCGGAACTTTCCCCGGGGCGGGGGGCGGCCGCCCACCCCGCCGGCCGCGGCGCGAGCGGGGCTCCGAGGGAGGCAGCTCCCGGGAGGCGCCGGCGCCGCCCTCGCCCCCTCCCCCCCACGTTCCAATGCATCTGCCGCCGGGGCGGGGGCCGGGCCGGGGCCGGCGGGGGGCGGCCGCGCTCCCGCCCGCCCGCCCGGGGCCGCCGCACACTCCCGGCCGGCGTCGGGGTCTGCGGCGCGGGCGGGCGGGCGGACGCCGAACCAATGCGGGCTGCTTAAGATGGCTGAAGCCCTCCGCCGGCTGCAGCCGCGGGTCTGCAGCGGGGGCGGGCGGGCCCCTCCGCCGCGAGCGCCCCCCGAAGTCCGCCGCCGCCGCCGCGGGGGCCCGGGCCCGGCCCGGCCCGGCCCCCCGCGCGGGC
>PVIJ01003147.1:0-141582 GCA_004024925.1 Scalopus aquaticus
GGGGGGGGAGATAAACTTTGATGGCTAATAAACTTGCTAATGCTTATCCAAAGGACCTGTCATAAAGAAGACATTTGGTAATGCAATGGACAAAGACTCCAGAGATAAGCTAAACCAAACATATGCCAACTGAGATTTAGAGATCATTTGCCCCCTGCAGGTCTCAGGTCTGGAGTAGAGACCATTTGTCCCCTGCACTAAATCAGGTTTCATCAGTAATTTACAGCCTGGGAACTTCCCTTGGTATGTAGGCTAAGTTTGGAAAAGTGGCTAGCAAGTTGGGAGGGGAATGAATGTTTTTTGTACTGAACATTAACCCTAGACCAGGTAAGAATGTAATCTTAACAGAGAAACTGCTCATCGCCTGGACCCAAACATGGGGTCTTAGACAATGAGGAAAGGGCTACGTGCATGCAGGCATGCTAGAGAGACTAGCTATTACTTTCACTTAAGACTACAGGAATGTTTGTACTAAAATTGCTTATGGGCAGAGATGTCACATCCCGACTTCAACCCTGGACTGCGACCTTGTCAAGCCATCCTGGGGGAGTCAAAGCATGACACCGGTTCACTGTCAAAATAAATAAAAAGACCACTTCTAGAATTAATGTGATTCTGAACCCTGTTCTATAAGGTACTAAAAGGTTAACTCAAAACACATGCAGTCAGAACACTGTAGGTGGGAATGAGATCCTGGTCAAATGCCATGTGAAGGGAAATTACTGGTATTTTTAGTAATAGAAAATCAAACATATCCCAGAGGCCTTGGGGACTTAATGTTTTGTCTGAATCTTGACACATGAGAGTTTGATGATATTTAGTTACTTCAATCATACTTAATATGCAAAATCAGAACAACGAAGAAGCAAGAATGATGATGTCATTTCAGACTTTGAAACAAATTCCATGGCAGGATGGATCGATAGCATGTTGGCCTGGATTTTTAAAAACGGGTTTAAATCTGGGTGTTGGCATTTCTGGGCTGTGATCACCACTCTGAACCTTAATTTCCTGTTTATAAAGTGGGGATCATGCTCTCTGCCTGGTCTCCTAGTAGGTGCTTGTGAATACAGAGTGAAGGCATGTGACAGCAATTCAGAGACTCGACTCTTGGCGCCACAGAAAAGCAGCTAGGAGTTGGCAGGATTTGACATCTCACAGCATGAAGCTCCTGTCCTTTCTGGCAATGGAAAAGTACAGATCTGGGCCTCCCTGGTGGTGCAACAGGTTAAGTCCCAGCCTTTGAGGCTATCGGCAGCCACTTCAGTATGAGTTCGATCCCCGGCCAGGGAGCTTCCCACATGGCGCAGCAGACCTGTCCTGTCTCGCCCGCTGCTCCCCTTAGCAGTGTACTTCAGTCAATCTGCCTGCTCTGCTCCCTGCTCTGTCTCTGGTGGATCCTCTCACCTCCCACACCTCTGGCTACACCCCAGCTCTTGTATGCATAAATAAATAAATCTTAAAAAAAAAAGTACAGATCTAGGACAGAGCAAGTGGTTTCTTATTCATAATCATGTCAGTGCTTTGGCCCAGAAATCATCCTAGAGCTGGCACTGGCCTGCTTTGCCAGTGATAAATTGAGAATCTTAATCTATGACCATGAATTTTCTGAACCCTTAATCTACTGCCTTGAACATGCTGTGCTTGCCTCTTCGGGATGACCTCCCCACCCCTTTCTGCATGCACAGAAGGATGCCTTGACTAGTGCGTGATAAGATCTACTCTGCAGTGGCTTAACCAATGAAGGGCGCATGATCTCTTGGAAGAGATGCGGGAGGAGGATGAGCCATTGCAGTGGGCTGGAAGATGACGTCTTCCAGCTTGGCGATCATATTTGCAAGACAGTTGCCCTTGGATATTTAGAAGAAAAGGCCAAGCCAGTACTTCAGTGTGCAAATCTTTTTAAAAGAAAAGGAACATTTTTCAGAAGCCTCCAAATGAATTTTCCCTTTGTGTCTTGCTCACCAGAGCTGGCTGGGTCTCAGGGTCACCTCTAAACTCCTCTCTGGTGAGCAGGACATGGTCCCCGTTGTCGGTCCGGATGATCAGGAGCTCCCCCAGTCGTGCCCATGAGGACGACAGCTAGGCCCCCCCGGTGTGGTAGGCAAGGAACAGCGTTGTGGGGCAGGCACTCAACACTGCTGGAATTGAAAATAACCTAACATTTAAATCAGTTATCTGATGACAACGGTTGACTTAAGAACTTCTACTGGGCCTCCTTGGTGGCCTAGGGTTAAGTCTCAGTGCTATCACTGCTACCTATGGCCTGAGTTCGATCCCCAGCCAGGGAGCTGACCCCTTCTGGTATCCACAAACTGGTCTATAGTACAAAAGTTTATTTTAGTCTTATTATTCTATCTGTTTTCTCTACATACCACATGAGTGAAATAATGTATTGCTTGACTTTCTCTTATTTCACTAAGCATTTAATTCCCTCTAGGTTCATTCTTGTCGCAACTGGCAGGGTTTCTTATCATTCTTATCGTAGATATCTAAGACATCACCAACTTCACTGTGCCTACAATGAGACCACTGACTGTCAGTGCTGCTCTGTCCACTGTCGGCCTGACCATCACAGTTAATAACCTCCTGCATTGGACCAAAACCCCGGAATTATCCTGGGCCCCTCAACTCTTGTACACAACATTGTAACCATCAGAAAACGCAACTGATGTTGTCTTCAAAACATACCCAACGTGGGGTCCAGGAAGCAAAGCATGGCAGGGATTTGGGGGACATTATTCATAAAACCCAGCTATGCTCCAGCACCAGAGGGCAGGGGGCACCTGGAGCAGCATGCTGGGCATGGATCAGGCCTCCTTACGACGGGCAGTGGCAGAGGCGAAACTTCTCTGGTGGCTCTGTGGGCTGTGGATGAGAGTAAGAAGCCAGCCAGAAGAGGAAGAATCACACCATGTGAGGCTGCAGATGACATTCTGGTTTGTGGGCACATGTGGCTGTTACTCTGGTTTGTGGGCACATGTGCCCAGAAACAGCTAAGGACTTGGGGGACAGCTAATTTCTGATCCAGCTGGTGGACTCTTGTGTTAAAAGGAACAGGCAAACTTCCTTGATGTTATGGCTACAGGCTGGTTTGGCTGCTGGGGGCTCTGGAAAACTCCAAACAAGTATGATGTGGATGATGTTTGGAAAATACTAAACTACTGTAGTTTTGTTTGCTGCTTAAATCACATTCCCTGCAAGTCTGAGCCATGGGCCTTTTTGTCGCAGGAAAGGAGAGTTCACCTCTAGAACAAGGAAGTAATTACTTTGAGTTCCAAAGATGATTTTCTTGAGGACATAGCAGGGGATGACCAGACATCTTAGTTTGCTTAGGGCAGTCCCGTCTGCACTGTGGCCTTGGGATTATTATTAGTATCAATCCATTTTTTCATCAAAGGTGTTCCAGTTTGGACAATAAATTATAGCATCATCCCACCTTAGAAGTTATTAGTTTGAAGCCACATCTGAAAGAATGAAACTTGCCCTGGTGGTGCAAGTGGTTAAGTCTCAGCACTATCAAGCTATTGGCAGCCACTGCTGCGTGGGTTTGATCCCCAGCCAGGGAGCTGACCAGGGACACATGGTGGAGCAGGCCTCTCCTGTCTCCCCGCTGCTCCCCTCAGCGGTGTATTTCAGTCAATCTGCCTGTTCTGCTCCCCACTCTGTCTCTGGTGAATCCTCTCACACCCTCACAACTTTGGCCTATACCCCAGCTCTTGTATGCATAAATAAATAAATCTCAAAAAAAAGAATGAAACTCGACCACTATCTCACACGATATATGTAAATTAATTAAAAAATAGATTAAAGATTTGGATATAAGGCTAGACACCATAAAATGCATAGAAGACAACAAAGGCAAAATGTTCTGTAATGTTGGCTTCAGGGATGTCTTTGGTAACTGACTATGATGGCAAGGAAAACACGATGGCGAGCAAAAATAAACAAATATATCAAATCAAAAGTCTTCTGTACAGCAAAGAGACCATCATTAAAACAAAGGACAACCTACTGAATGCAAGAACATTTTTGCACATCATCCATCTGACAAGAATTTGAATATCCAAATTCTACAAAGAACTCATACAACGCAGCAGAAAGAAAACAAAGAATCCAATCAAAAAGTGGGCAGATGAACTAAATAGACACTTTTCCAAAAAAAGACATACAGATGACCAATAGGCACATGAAAAAATATTCATCATCACTCATCATCAGAGAAATAAAAATTAAAGTCACAATGAGATACCATCTCACATTTGTGAGATGGTTCACATCAAAGAGATCAGAAACATAGCGCAACGGGTTAAGCGCAGTACTATGAAGTTATCCAGAGTCACTGCAATACGAGTTCGATCCCCAGCCAGGGAGCTTCCCACATGGTGCAGCAGACCTCTCCTGTCTCGCCCGCTGCTCCCCTTAGCAGTGTACTTCAGTTGATGTGCCTGTTTTGCTCCCTACTCTGTCTCTGGTGAATCCTCTCATCACCCCACACCTCTGGCCTGTACCCCCGCTTGTATGCATAAATAAATAAATCTTAAAAAAAAAAAAAAGACCAGAAGCATCAAATGCTAGTGAGGATGTGGAGGAAAAGAAGCCCTCATACACTGTTAGGGGGCTGAAGCCTGGTCAGACCCTGTGAAAAACACTATGGAGATTTCTCGAAATATTGAAAATAGATCTTCCATATGATCCGGCAATTCCACTCCTCGGTATCTACCAAAGAACACAAAAGCATTAATTCAAAGGGACATGTGCACTCCTAAGTTCACCGTGGCATTGTTTGCAATAGTCAAGTTATGGAAACAAGCTAAGTGCCCAGAGACAGATGAGTGGATTAGGAAGATGTGGAACAAGTACACAATGGACCACTCCTGAGCTATTTAAAGAGGGATGAAGGGGAGAGTCTTCCAAAACAACTTAGATGGGATTTGAGTAATTACACTAAGCAGAAATAAGTCAGAAGTAGAAAGGCAATTTCGGACAATTTTTCAGATGATTTGACTTGTGTGGAATATGAAAAAGAACGCAAAGCAACAGGAAAAAATAAACCCATTCAACCCTTGAAATCTGAAAGCAGAAATGAGGCTATCAGAAGGAGAGGAGGGAAGGATGGGGAGAATGGTGCAAAGAGGGGGAGGGGCCCTGTACTGTGGTGGAAGATTATTGGAACTTTGTTGTCAGGTGCAGTGTGGTGTGATAACACTCATTGGTGGGGCCTCCCTGGTTGCACAAGGGGTTAAGTCTCAGTGCTATGAAGCTATCAGCAGTGACTACAGCATGAATTCACTCCCCAGTCAGGGAGCTTCCCACATGGCACAGCAGACCTCTCCTGCCTCGCCCGCTGCTCTCCTCAGCAGTGTATTTCAGTCAATCTGCCTGTTCTGCTCCCCACTCTGTCTCTGGTGAATCCTCTCACCCACAACACCATACCGCTGTCCTACACCCCAGCTCTTGTATGCATAAATAAATAAATCTTAAAAAAATTAAAGAAACATTTCTGACTGGCTTGAATAGATGCCATCTTCCTGGAAGCAAGTCTGAAACGAAACGTTAGTTGTGCTCGCGCAGAGCTCCTATCTGAGGAGGGGTTTCCGACCTATGAGGGTTGGAGTCCCTGGGGCAGGGGTCTGCAGAGCAGTCACACTTGTGAGGGCTCATCAAATGTCAATTCTCCAGCTGCAATCCAGGTCTAAAGGATCACAGAAGTGGGGGGAGGGGGTGGACAGGGGCGTTCTGGCTCGGCCAAGTAGAAAGTCAGCACATCTTCTCCCTGGAAAGCACCCTGAACTAGGCGAGATTTACAAGAACAACCATTTCTGTGCTCTCGAAATCAAGCAAAGCCATGTGAAATTGTGAGAAGTGTTTGTACTTGCAAACTGCTGAGTAATGGGTGAGAAGATGGAGACATCTTTGTGGAGGACTCTTCCCTTCCCTCCCACCCAGTGGGTGTGGAGGCTCTGCCAGGGTGGGGCCAGAAGATATGTTCCTGGTGAAGGGAATTCCTAATGGTGACAGCAACACCCAGGGGCATTGTCAGTGGAGGTGACAGCAGTCTTGCCTTTCAGAAAATACTACGGGAAGTCCTTCAGACTGAAAGGAAGCAACATCAGATGGCGACTTGAATTCAAAGGACAAAATGAAAATCACTGGAGACGGGTTAATATAAAATATACTTGCTTCTTCTTATATATTAATAGAATATGTTAACATAATATGTGGGTTAACAGAAACTACTCTATAAATACATTTTCCTCCTTTCCTTAACTTCTCTTGAAAAGACAAAAGATTATGTAAAGCAATAATTATAACACCATACTGTTGAGTTTATACCATGTATAAAGGTAACACATGATAATAATAACACATAGGAGAGGGAAGAAATTTAAACCATATTGAAGCAAAGTCTCTATAATTTATCATCATTAAATTAGTATTAATCTCAACTAGTTTTTAAAGGTGTTATAATCTACATAGCAACCATTAATAAAACACATGTATAAGCAGTAAAAAAATTAACAGGAATTTAAATGGATATATTAAAAATATTTATGCAACACAAAAGAAAACAGTGAAAGAGAAATAGAGAAACAAGGCAAATGGAAGACAAATAGGATGTAAATAGCAAAACACCAAATGCAGATCCAAACATTATTATGCTAAATGTAAGTGGTCTAAATATCCCAATTAAAGAGCAGAGATAAGATATTCTGATTGGATGAAAAAGGCAAAATCCAACCAAAGAGACACGCTTTAGTAGCTTCAGATACACAAATAGATTGAAAGTGAAAGATGGAAAAAGATAGACTATACAAAAAGTATCTAAAAGAGAGTTAGACTGGCTATATGCATAGCAGTTAAAATAGATGTGGGCCTCCCTGGTGGCGCAATGGGTTGAGCGCAGCACTATGAAGCTATCCAGAGCCACTGCAGCACAAGTGTGATACCCGGCCAGGGGAGATTCCTACCTGGAGCAGCAGACCTCTCCTGTCTCACCCGCTGCTCCCCTCAGCAGTGTACTTCAGTCGATCTGCCTGTTCTGCTCCCCACTCTGTCTCTGGTGAGTCCTCTCACCACCCCACACCTCTGGCCTGCGCCCCAGCTTGTATGCATAAACAAATTTAAAAAAAAAATAAATTAGACTTTAAGAGATTTTACTACAGCCAAAGACAATGTTTCACAATGATAATACAATACAGCAAGAATACACAACATACATATATTATAAACATACATACATCTGATAATGGAGTCTCAACAGTATGAAATAAACCTGAGGGACTGATAGAATCACAACAATTCAACAACTGGTGTGGTTAGAGTTCAACAGTCAGGGATTTCAACACCCCACTTTCAATAACTGATAGAAAAATCAGAAAATCAGCAAAGATAAAAAGGACTTAAAACAAACACTATGAGTTGGATCAAGAAGATGTATATCCACACTATGGATACTATTCAGTCCTAAGTAAAGATGAAATGTTGCCATTTACAGTAAATGGAGTAGTAGAGGCAAGTCAGAATGACAAAGACAAATATTGGGCATTTAAATAGCGGACAAGTCATAAAGTGAAACACTTGTAAAAACTAGTGGGCATTCATAAATAAAGTAATTTTCTGAGGCTAAAAGGGCAGGTGAGGGAGGAAGGATCAAAGGGTTGCAGGGATTGTTGGGGAGAGAAAAAAAGTAAGACACAATCAACTTATGCAACCTAACTCATAGAATGAGTTAGGGATATATTCTACATCAGGTGGGATTTTTTTACAGGAATGCAAGGTTAGATATCATATAGAATGTTTCGCCAACAACTGCAGAATTCACATTCATGTGAAGTGTATGTGGAATATTCTCTGGGTTAGGTCGGATGGTATATCATAAAATAAGTCTCAATACATTTGAAAATAATGAAATAATACAATTATCTTTATTGAACTCACCACAGAGTTAAGCCAGAAATCAACAACCAAAATTTGGGAAATCCCCAAATATTTTAAAGTTAAACATTACACTTAAAATAGCCATTAGGTGAAAAAAAGAGATCATGTGAGAAATTAGAGAATATTTTGAATTAAATTAAAATGAAAATGCAGCATGTCATGTTATGGATACAGCTAATGAAGGGTTTGGAAGGAAACGTAAACATTCCTGCACAACAGAAAAGGAGAAAGCTGTCAAATCAATAAACAAAGCACCTAGCTCCAAGAAATTAGGAAAAAGAAAAACCTAAGGTGAGCAGAAAGAAAAACATGATAAAGATTAGATTAGGAATCAAAGAAATAGAAAATATAAAAACAAGAGGAAAATCAGTGTGACTGAAAGTTAATTATTTGGAAAAGGTTACCAAAATTTTAGCAACTACCTAGCTAAATTGATCAAGAAAACAAGAGCAACACACAAATGACCAAATTTGGAGATGAAAGAGGCAACAATACTACCGATCCTACAGGAATCAGAAATATTATAAGGAAACACTCTGAACAACTCTTTCCAACACATTAGACAATTTAGCTCAAATGGACCAATTCCATGAAATATATAAATTAAATTAAAAAATGAAAATGAAGATCTAAATTCCATGAAAGATATAAATTACCAAAACTGATTCAAGAAAAAATAGAAAATCTGAATGGATTATTGATGATAAATTGAATTAGTAATTAGCAATTTTCCCACAAAGAAAATCCCAGTCTAAATGGTTTCACTGGTGAGTTCTATAGAACCTTTAAAGAAGAATAAAGTTCATCCTTCACAAACACTTTCAGAAAGTAGAGGATATGCTTCCCAATGTATTCAATGAAACCAGTATTAACCTTCCACGAAATGAAAACATCTCAAGAAAATAAAATTATAGAACAATATCCTCTACCAAAATACTAAGAAGCCAAGTTCAACAGCATAAAAAAGGAATATATACTACATTCAGGTGGGATTTATTACAGGAATGCAAGGCTTGTAAACCTTGAAACACAATTCAATACACTGCAGTGACAGAACAAAGGACAAGAACTACATGCCCAACTCAACGGGGCAGAAGTGGACCATGCACCCGCAGACAGGGACACCTGTGGTCTTAGCAGTACTGTTCATTCAGAACCGGAAATCACCCTGCAGGAGCCTGCTGGGGCTGCCTACAGAGCAGCTCCCTCCCTGCCCCATGAGCAAGACGCTCTCAGGACAGAGGTTTGTTGCCTGGAGGCTGGAAGTCTGAGAACTAGGTGGGGGCTGGGTTGGTTCCTCCTGAGAATGGCTGGGACACCTTGTTCCAGCCCCACCCTTAACCTCTGGGGGTGTGACAACTATTGTTGATGGTCCCTGTAGACCTGTCACGCTGGTCTCTGCCTTTACCTTTACTTGGCCTTATCCTGTGTGTGTGTGTGTGTGTGTGTGTGTGTGTCCAGGGCAGGAGCCATATTGGATGAGGGGCCCACCCTACTCCAGGATGATCTTAGTTTAATGAATCGCAGCTGCAAAACCCTGCTTTCAAACCAGGTCACATTCCCGGATACTGGGGTTTCAGACTTGAACGAGTGCATCTTAGAGGGAACACTCCTCAATCCATAACAGAGTCAAATGTCCATCAACCTGTAACGGGAAAAAAATTGTGGTATACCCGCGTAGCAGGTTATTAGTTAAGGAGCAAAGGAACTGGGCGAGGCACGTGGATTCAGCTCAAAAGTGTTCTGCTGGGTGAGCAATGCCAGATGTCAGAGACAACTGACTAGCGATTGGTTGGTAAGGAATGTACTGAAAAGGCACATTTACAGAGAAAGAAGCAGGTCTGTGGCTGCTGAGGGTTTGGATGGGAAAGGGATTAAGCAGAACCAGCCAGAGGAAACTTGTTAGGCAGGTAGAAATGTTCTAAAATTGCATTTGGGGAACGGATACAAGCTATATAGATTTAAAAAAACACTGACATGTACAATCACCATGGGTGAATTTTATACTATATACATTATATACATGTAAAGGGGTTTCTAAAAAACAGAAACAAACTCTGGGGGTTGCAGAGGCAGTTGGTGTTTTGACAGGCCTAGCTTAGACTGCAGATGATTCTATCTTGAGTTCATCTGAGTTAAACGGTCTCTTTAGAGCAGTGACACACAGATCTTGGCAAACATTAGCATCAACTAGATCAGAACGTGGTGTTATCCCCTAACGAAGATACATAAAGAGCTCTATCTTTTTTACAAATCTGAATAGCATGGGTGGTAAGTTTGATACTTAGGAACCCACATGTCATTGGAGTTATGCTCTTTATCCCTCAACTTGCTTCCCGTGATAAATGGCACCACCATGCACCCGGTCCCCCAAGCCCGAAACCTGGGAGGTAGCGCTGCTGTTCCCCCTCACCTCATGTGTCTAGTTAGTGACTAGTCTTGGGGTTCCATTTCCACCATCTCTCCCTGTTCCAGTCACAGCCTTAGGCCAGCTCCTATCACATCTCCCAGAGGCCTCTCTGTCTCGGCTCTCACCCCAAGCCCACCCCAGGTGCTGGGCCATTCTGCCACCTGAACATCTTGCTGCCGCTCCCCCTGAAACTCTTCTGGAGCTTCTCATCTTTATTGGAGACATTGCCTTTGACTGCATGGAACGGAAACCTGGTTGTGCTTGTTTAGCCAAATAAAGACTAATTTTTCTCACATGATCAAAGTACCCAAGGAAGCAGCCCAAATCCAGAAGAAACCATTGTTAGTTTCTTATGTCTCCCTTTCAGCAATGTAAAGTGCATTTCTAGTTTAAATATATACATTTGGACATTTAAAAAGAATTCCCCAAGTTCTTCAAATATCCAGCCTGGCTTGATAAACACGCCAATAGCCACCGGTGCCTTTGATTAGAACTAGACCAGAGAGAATTGCCAGAGAGTAGACAGTGGGCCAGAGTGAGGAGTGCCCAGGCTGGCATTGCTGTGCAGCTTAGGACACAGGCGATTGCCAGATTAAGTGCTGGCTTAACTCTCCATTACAGTGTGTACCTCTTTCAACCCAGGTCGTTCATTCCCGCTTCCTCACAATCAAGTTAATTTTCATACTTTTCCAGCTTTCTATGATGACTCCTTCAAGAGTCTATGCTCTAGTTCATCTTCTTATGGTGCCTATTGACAAGAGCTTCTGGTTTCTGTGATTCACTAACCCAAAATACCTGCAGGTAGAACTAACTAATACCACTTTCAACCTGTCCCAAGTTGTTTCCAAGTCCTTAGTGTATGTTTCTCAGCTTTTAAAAAAGCTTTTCTTTGTACTTTGCTTCGATTTCCCCTGATTCAGACATTTTCTACAATTCACACAAAATGTGTTTTTAGAATGAGTCCTGAGGAAGAGGAAAAGAACAGAGATGCAAGCCTGATCTCCTAGCTCACGCCTTAACTTAGAGGCCCCAAACACTGATTTTCATTCTCTGGAAACCCAGTGCCAACGGAAAGCAGCTTAGACCTAGTTATAGGCCCCAATCTGACCTGGGGCCTCTACAAAATCAGATCCATTCCATCCATTCCATGTCAGATTCCAGCCATATTTGGGGCTCAACACAGCTCCAGCTACTTTAGGTTTCCCTTGACTTCTTAGAGATAATGACCCCAAAAGGGATCAGTTTAGTAAAACAGTGAATTTTTCAAAATTACGTATCCAAGTCTTCCAGTGTTCCCCTAATTTACAACACATGCCTAGATTAGAGAGTTGAAACTCTATAACTAGATTATCACTTTGTGTGCCAGTGCCCTTTAAATTTACCAGCCCTTGGGGCCGGCCATTTTCTGTGCCACCGCATGAATGGTATAAGCATTCAAAAACACACACAACTCCTGAACTACTGGATATTAAAAAAACTGTAATATCTCTCATAAAACACCTTACACTTTCACCAAAACAATGTGTAAAGCTTCTAGACTGAGTACGATCAAAGAAATAACTCCTAATAGTTCCAAATAAATCCACCATGGCATGAAAAACCAGAGACAAGATGAACATGTATTAATACGTGAGCGGCCACCTGAGACTGGTGACAAAAACACGTACTAATACGTGAGCGGACCACAAAGTGTTATGAGGCAGGAGTACCCCAAGATCACGGACACTAAAGATCAAAGTGAACAGGCCTCCCCTATTCACTCCCCCACCTCGTGGGGTGGGTGGCAAGAACACAATTGGAGGTCCCCTCACACCATAAGACAAATAATTGTTATACATCAAGATGAGACAGTGAGAGCAAATACATCCTATCCCACTGGCTTAACAACTATGTCTGCACAAAGACCTGGAAGGCAGATTCACAGCTGGAATTTTTGGACTTCCTTGAGCTGTGTGGGTGGTAAAAAGGCCGTTGAATGTGCCTTTCGGTGGTCTTTCCTCCTCACCCCACCCTTGGCTCCATGCAGCACGGGGCAGGGACTGAGGGCAGGTGTGTCTCCAGGCTGGCACAGCCCTCTGTGAACCCATCCAGGCCTTGGACATTGGCTCAGGCTATTGGGTCCTGGGTACTCTGGCAGGTTCCAGGGAACACTTGGTAGTATCTGTACACATTTTGGTTGTCTTAGTTTGGGGCAGCAGGTGGGGGGAGCTAGGAGCTGGGGATGCTACCAAACTCCCAACAATGCACAGCCCCCAAAACCAGGAATTAGCCAGCCGCCAATGTCAACGGTATGAGGTGGCGTCATCCTGACTTAGGCGGACACACACACTGTTGGGGTCTCTATTTAAATTCCTTAACCCTGTTCTAGAAGGAGGAGAGGTAAGGTTCTGGATGGCGGCCCCTTCTTGGCTCCACAGACTATTGTCCCCATGAGAGATGTGGCTTGAGCAGGGACAGTTCAGGGCCCTCCAAAGTGGGGGTTGCGCCCCTGTACCCCGCAGGGCCCTGAAAAGTGCCTCATCACATCCTGCCTGGACGAGCTGGAGACCCAGCTCCTTGTGCACTTGGCTGCCACCGGACTCAAGCTGGACACTGTGCAGACCACCCCCGGGCCAGGCTTCACGCGGCCCCCAGCGCCTGCCGGGCCTGTGCAGTCCCTGGGGCCCCGCAGGAGCCTGCCAGCAGCCAGGACCCTCTCCCCATGACCTTCCAGGTTTGTCAAGGCTGGGGAAGACCCTGGTGCACACAGGTGGGTGGATGCAGGGGGTGTTGGGAAGAAGGAGAGAGAGAGGGAGGAGGAGAGAAGAGCTGCGCCTGCCTGGGCTGTTTCAGCAACTTCTCTGAGGGTGCAGACTACAGACTCCATCATCTTCCTGCTGATGGGCTCTGAGTTCCCACAGTCAAGAACCTCACTGTCTCTTAGAGACCCCAGGACAAGGGTCAGCCCTTGCCTTCATCCCAGCGCAGGGCTGACTGCAGGCTGGGCAGCAGCAGGGCGCCCCAGTGGGGTTCACAGCTATATTTGCACTGACCAGTGAAATGGGTGTCTTAGAATTTTATTTTGGGGCCTCCCTGGTGGCGCAGTGGATTAAGCGCAGCTCTGTGAAGCTGTCGGCTGCTGAGGCGCGAGTTCGATGCCCGACCAGGGAGATTCCCACATGGCGTGGCAGACCTCTCCTGCCTCGCCTGCTGCTCCCCTCAGCAGTGTATTTCCATCGATCTGCCTGTTCTGCTCCCCTCTCTGTCTCTGGTGAACCCCTCACTGCCCCACACCTCTGGCCGGAACCCCAGCTTGTATGCAAAAATAAATAAATCTTTAAAAAAAAAAGAATTTTATTTTGGATTTTTATGGGTGTCCTTCCCTCTTGTGTAGAGATGGTCAGACAGATCCGAAGGGCGGAGTGCCATAAAGGCCAGGGTGCACGCCAAAAAAAAAAAAAAAAAAAGTGTGTAGCCCAAGGCCAGGAAGTGGCCAGGTGTGAGGACGGGAATAAGAATGAACCTCAGGGGTCTTTAATACTGCAGGGCTTTAAGCCTTTCCTCCTCCAAACAAGGAGTGGTTATCTGGATATCTCAAGTGACCAACTCCCTGCCCCAGGGCGGCTCTTTGTATCTCTGAGCAGCTTGGTCGAAAGTTCTCACGGTGAACCGTGAACTGAAATTTAACTCTCATTTCCTGGAACCCAAAGAAACTTCGACTTTGGGCAAAGGTCCTTTGCACATTTATGCAACCACCTAGCATGGCAATAACTACAGCAAGCAAAATTACAAATATGTAGACTTTTAGAGGATGACAGAAAATGTCTCTCTGACAGAGGATGCCTAGAGTCCAAGGGTCTAAGTCAATGAAATAAATAAAGCGTAGCCCCAGGTGGCCTGAGCCGCCTCTGTTCTTGTTTCACAACCGTCTTGGATCAGGCCTCACTATTTCGTAGACCTCACCTCAATCCTCTCCACTGAGCAGTGAAGGGAATTGAAAGAGGTCTTGGGGAGAGGGAGCTTTAAACCCCACAAAGCAATTGAATCAGAGCATGCCATGCCTTCCTGGCCTCTTCCTGTCTTCTGGTTTCCACGTTTCTTTCAGCACACATTCTTTCAGCACCTCCTCTTTTGAGTCTAACAGCGCCAGCTCTTGCCCGCAACACGCATATTTCAGTCACGGGGCAGGAAAATCTCCCACAAGTCAGAGGTTCCACAAGGGGGCTGCCAGACCAGAATTAGTGCCCTTGTGAACAACTGAGAAATGGAAATTCTGTGCCCCCGCGCCCTCCCCACCCCCCCCAGCAGCAGCGGACTCACCGAGTCAGAAATACATCCGCGGTGAACCATGCTCTAAACGCCTGCTGGCGAGCTTAACGCACACTTCCAGCTTAAGTTAACCTCACCTCTCCCTCCTAAGGCAGTTCCACCACTTGGGCTGTTACTCAGCTGTGGCCAGGGGTGAAAAAAAATAGACTCTTCTCCCCTCTGTGCCCTCCTCCTGCTGCCTCTCAATGTCTGTTAAACTATTGGAAGTTTTCCCAACAAAAGTGTGTGTGTGTGTAGGATTCTCATTTTAAGCCATATTGATTGTGGCAGATAAATACATGTTTACTGGGGAAAAAATTCTAAGAGAACATGTTCTAATAGTCTCATGCACATCTTTTTAGACAATTTGAGCATACGAATACATGTATGTTTATACTTAAAAAAGTAGACACAAAATAGTTTGTACTGTTTGTTCATTTCATTAAATGTTTCTGAGTTACTTTCCCAGAGGGGTATGGAGCTCTCGTAGAGCACTTCCCCACTCTCTCCTTCTGGAGTGTTGAGGCATCAGAGTTAGTCAAGACAGGAGAGATGCGTGCAATTCAGTTAGTAGAGGTCCTGGTGTTTTTTTCGGATTGTGGAACTGCCGAACAGGGAATATTTGAAAAGAATACAGAATTCTGCTAAGCACACAGGTGACTATGTGCAAAGAACCAAAAACAAAACAAAACAAAACCAAACCTCGGGGAAGAAAAAGTGAGGCAGGGAATAAGACGGACCGTCTTTACACAGCCTTAGAAAAACCAAAAAACAGAAGTGAGAGACGAAAGCCACTCAGCGCACCCGGCCCGACGGGTGCCAACTGCTAAATAACAAACGAGACAGTTAGAAGCACAGTTATAACTAATGACAAATCCAGACAAAGTGACTTCACATCCTCAAGGCGTGCCACATATACCTCATTTTCCCAATTTTGCGCACCGCCATCCGCGGGTTACACCCTTCGACAGGGGCAGGACACGCTTTCGACCCCCCACCTCGCGGCTGGTTTTACCAGCGCTGGGCGCAGGGCGCCGGCGACGCGGAGATCAAGGGTCCACACGCGGCCTCAGAGCCCCGCCCCCGACGCCTGGGCACTGGCGCCCGAGACCCGGTGGAGGGCGGGCTGAGCGTGCGGGCGGTGATTGGTCGCGGGCTAGGGTGGGCGGGGCTGGACTTCGGGATATAAAAGGCCTGTAGCGGGGTCGCTTCGGTTTGCGTCGGCGTTTCCTGCCGCTGATTCTAATCGCCTCGGAGCCCGGACCGGAGCGCGCTCCCGCGAGTCATGGCGACCAAGGCCGTGTGCGTGCTGAAGGGCGACGGCTCGGTGAAGGGCGTCATCAACTTCGAGCAGAAGGCAAGGGCTGGGGCGGAACGGCGGCGCGCACCGCGCCCGCGGCGGCCGGGCCCTGGGCCTCGGGCCTCGGGCCTCGGGCCGCCCCCGGCACGCCCCCGCCGCGCCCGGAGTTCTGCCCCGGGCGGTGCCGCGCCCCCGGCCGCCACGCGCGCGCTGCCGCGGAGTGCTGAGTCACGGGGCGGGCCCCGCGGCCAGGCGGGCCGGGGTGGGCGCCGGGGTCGGTCCGGGACGGGGCCCGCGGCTGCCCTGGGGCCTCGGCGCCGACCTGGCGTTTCAGAAGAGGCCGGGCGCCTCCTTGCGCGTTATTTGTGGGTGCGCTGGAGCCGGCGGGCGCCGACTTGCGCGGTCCGCCGGCCGGCTGGGCGATCCCGGGGTGGCGAGGGTCGTCTGGGTGCCGTCACATTCTCCAGCCCTTTGGGCTTTGCAAACCAGGGCCAGCAGGCCGCAAGCCTCCCGCACCCCGCGTTTGTCCAGCCCCACCTTGTGTTTGTACCTGTTTATGTGTAGAGGGTCGTGGCAACGAACAGACCGCCCGTGGCCCTTCACAGAAACGTTCGCCGCCCCCTGCTCGCGGTCACGCAGGTTGTAAGAAGATGATGGCCTTGGGCAAAGCTCCGAGAGCCTGAGAGCTAACCGGCCCTCTTATTACGAGGGTTTGCAGAGCAGCAGGTTTTAAAATTTTGGATTCGTTTCCAATTTCTGAAAGTCAGAAATTTTCATCCGTAAGACTAGGTTCCTGGCTTCTCCGACTATTCGGAGGTCAGCCCATCCCGAGTCTTCATTTGCCGCAGCCACATTGGTGCGCACTAGACTCATTTGGGGAGCTTAAAAAAAATAGAGCCCCCCCAGCTTCTGACCAATTTTATCCGTCTCTCACGGTGCAGCCTGAGCCACAGTATTTCTAATGCGCCCGGAGGACTGAGAGCTGTCTCTCGTCGGTGGAGGGTAGTGGGTTGGGGTTTGCGATTTGGAAGTTAGGGGGCCCCCAGTGTTCGCTTTGCCTGAAGCTGTTGTTTAACTCTTCTTGGGGCATTACTGTGCCGAAGTTCTCCATAAAGTGACTTGGAATTGCTCCACCCATAGACCTTGTTAGTGAGATGGTCAAAGAACTACCTTGTAAAAATAATATATAGAAATACTCGTTAATACTGCAGAATGCATGTGCTGCAAGGAAGGCATTTCTGGTAAAACTGCCCTCAAGTCTTTGCGACGTTGCCAACTGGTGGCTGTTGATGTGCTTTAGGGCGCCCTTCCCTCTGGTCGGGAGAAGCATGTGGCTTTCAGAAACCAGGCTCTGAACCAGACATGCCCACAGGCTGGTTGCTGCCTTTTCAACACCTGCCCTAAGCGCGGCGTTTTAGTGCTTCATTTTGTTGGTGCTCTTTGGACACCATGAAGACCTTTGGGTAGTGAAGCTTTGCGGCTCTGCAGGAATACACTGTGTTGGGTTTATTGAGTATTTAAAATTTTGGATTAGTTTCCAGTTTTTTGAAAGTGGGCCATTTCTCTAAACTCCCAGCTTCTCTGGCAATATTTGGAGATCTGGCCATAGTCAGCCTCAGTCAGCCCTGTACAGTGTTGTGGAGGACCACGCTGCACCCCTGGCCTGTTCCGAGCCTGTGAAATGACAGCCTGCCTGGCAGGGCGGCCTGGCAGCTGCTGTTGAATGACTTGTCTGCTCTGTGCCTTACCCTTTAGGTGGAGGTCGGGAAGAACCTGCCCTTTTTCTTTGCTCTGAACAATACTGCATGTTTGGGGGGAAACATACATTTGAGCTTTTTCCAAAATTAAAGGTTATATTTGGAAGAATAATGATCAATTTTTCACAAACAAAAGAAAGGGCAGCAGTGGAGCAGTGGTATTTATTTATCCCAGGGAAAGTCGCGTCTTTCCGGCTAACACCTCTTGCAACTGCTTGCACTTAAAAACAAACCAAGCTATTGATAAAATCAGAGGCACTGTCTCTGCATCGTGGTGCAGTGTGGGCGCCGTGTCTATTTTATTTTAGCTGCTGACATCTCCTTGTAGCGGTGATGGCTTCTGCAGGGAGCGACACAGTTCCATTACCCCTTTCCGTTGCCGGAATGTCTGTGATTTATTTCACCTGCTTTAAGATTTTTATCGCCCTTACTGGATTGCTGAAAAAGATTCCAGAAGCAGTACCTCTGGTTAGACTAGAACGAGCCCCCAGGGCAGTGGGATAGGATATTTTCTGACTACGAATCAAAAATATCTGTGCCGGAAACTGATAACAAACACCCTCCCACTGGAGAGTGGAGAATTAGGGTGGATGTTTCCGGGGTGGGTTTGCCTCTAAGGCAAACCTGTATGTTTGCTATGTGGAAGAGTGTTTGCAGAAGAAAGTGAGGTGCTGAAAAGTGTGAAGTGCTCGCACTGGGTTAAAAAGCTGCTGTGTAGATGGACACTCATCATGTGCAGTGGAACCAAACAGAATCTGTGCACAAGTGTTTACAGAGTCAACAAGTGCTCATTACACATTCACCTCGAGGGAGTCACAGCCTGGGAAGCAGCACACCCACCTGGGCGGCTGGCCGTGCACCCAGCTCCGGGCTTTTTCCTTGCGGTTCTGTTTAGCCCGAGGCCAGGCCGCAGGGCTCCAAGCAGCCCTCTCCCTGGTGCTGGGGCTCAGGCAGCCTGCCGGAGGGTCACTGGTATGAAGCGCAGGCCTGGGATTTGGACGGGGGAGCTCTGACTGCCAAATCTGGGTTCTTCCCGCTTTCCGGTGAATGGTAAAGATAATTCTACCCTTTGCTTGTTCAGAAGCTCTTGCACTCTCAAACTTCTTGCACTTTTCTTTGGATAAAGGATAATCTGGTGGAGGTCTCGGGATCCATTTCAGGACTGACTGAAGGCGAGCATGGATTCCACGTCCATCAGTTTGGAGATAACACGCAAGGTGGGTGACCCCTGCCTCTGAGCCCAGGAAGGTGAACAGACCTGAGGACAGTTACCCCCAACGTTAAGCCAAAGTTGAGTTAATACGACTGCTGAGAAGAACCACAAAACTGGTTTTTCACTGCAGAGTGGAAAGGAAGGGGAAGGAGTTGGTGTTTTTCACGTGTGATGGCGAGAGCACAGTCTCAGGTACTTTTTAAAGAAAACAATGGGGAACAAAGAATTGAACTACTGTCTTCCCCTCTGCAGGGGCCCCAGGGGTTCGTGAGCTGGGGTGCTTGCGTGCGAGCTTCCATATGGGCTGTGTCACCCGGAAGGAACAGCCGGACACCTCCCCTCACAGTCCTTTGTGGGATAGCAGAGACAGCCTGAGGGAGGTTTAAACTTGCTTTGGTTGAGCTGCTTTGGCACCATGTGGGGTTAGAGACAAGGTGAAAAATGTGTGGGGTCACTTGAGTGGGTGATGTGTGGCCGTATTTGAGTGATCTGACAGTGTTTAGGCTTTTCATGATGATCCGAGTCATTTTGCTGGGACTTGTTTTCAGGGTTCTGTAATTGAGTTCCTGTTATAAACGCCGATGACCAGATTGAGCTATATCAGTAATTACTAAGATCCCTCAGGTTGCCCCCTCTGCTTGGGGAGACGATCTGTCGCTCTGTGGCTTTGACTTACTGGGCTGCTCCCCGTCTCCTCCCTGGCAGGGGTGTGTGTGGCCGTGTAACAGCTGTAAACAGCGGGAACTTTCCATCAGCGGCTGAATGAAAAAACTGGCTCATGAAAAACCGGCCTTGCTGTGGCCACGTCCTGGGGATAGTGCTCCCTGGAGCACGGGAGTGCTGACCTCCCAGCTGTGGCAGCAGTTGGGGGCCTTGGACATAGCGGGGCATTTTGTATCCTGTATGCACCCAGTAAGGGCCACAGATGGGGGAGTTGCTCACTAGTTTGTTGCTGGGGAGGTGTGTTGTGTAGTTGAGGTGACTGTCTTCCTGTGAACTAGAATGTCGCCACAGGATGTCAATTAAGAGGACCCGTGGCAGGGCGAGGCTCGGCCCTCTGATTTCTTCGGTTGAAGAAACCCAAGCCCGGAGAAGAGCGTTGAGTTTACTAGTGTTGTGCGGTTAGAAATTGGCTCTACGCCTTGCCCGTTTCGTTTGTGCTAAGGTGCTGCCCGCTTGCTTGCTTTGGATTAGTCTGGACATCATGAAGTAGATTGGCAGTTTCTCCATTTGAGGTTTTAATAATGACCAGTTCCTTTAAGAATTTAACTTGGATTTTTGATTCATAATTTAGCTACTTCTTTTTAATTAATAGGCTGTACCAGCGCAGGTCCTCACTTTAATCCTCATTCCAAAAAGCATGGCGGGCCAAAGGATCCAGAGAGGTGAGTGACGGCATGCTTAGCGCACGCTGCAGTCACAGCAGTGGCTTCTGGGGGTCCCTATTCACTACACTGCCTGGCCGCAGGGTGGGATAATTGGGTGATGTGCCCCCACCCTGCTTTTGAAGTGTTGCCCCTCCCTCTTCGCCTGCAGGAGCCCTGCCCCCAAGTGCTGACTCATGGGCTAACGAATTGACAAATGGGGACACTGAATAGGCAGTTTGCTTTTGTAGCCTTTATTGAACACAGAACTACTACAAGTGCTGAAGGGAACTCACACAGGATATGTCAGGAGTTAACAGTGCTCGCAAAATAAACCATTGGGAAACACAGGAAGCTTTGTAGACCATCTTGATAGTGAAAATTCCGTGAGGCTCCATTTGTATGTGTGTTTTCTGAGAGTTTTTCAGGAAAATAGTGATTTTAAGGACAAGGATTCATTTATTATAACAGAGGCCTAAGGCATAGCTTTCTTAGCCAGGCCAAAATGCAGAGGATAATCCCGTCGCTGAGCTGTTTACCCTTTGCTGCCATTCACCCCTCGGAGGGGAGTGTGCCCCTGCCACAATGCCCCACCGCACTGCTGCTGACTGGAAAGCCTGTGAAGAGCTCTGTCTGGAATGTCTGGTTCTTAAGTTTCCAAAATTTTGTCCACCTGGAAAAGTGGGTCCCGTTGATAGATGCTGTATTCGTCTCTTCTTCCGCCCTGTTTTGTTACTCGCTCCTCAAGTCTCTTGACGATGAGGTGGAGCTCAGTCCTAACTCCTCTGATGCTTTTTTGTGTAAGGCATGTTGGAGACCTGGGCAACGTGACTGCTGGCAAAGATGGCGTGGCCAAGGTGTTCATCCAGGATTCTCTGATCTCTCTCTCAGGAGAGCATTCCATCATTGGCCGCACGATGGTGGTAAGTTTTACTGAAAGAACTTCCATCAATTTCTTCTGTCTCAGTCATGCTCTCTCTTCACGATTGTTTATCCTGGTTTCTCATGATCCACGTGTGTTGTACTTTCAGTTCCACATAGGAGCAGCAATTATTTTTTTGGAAGATTGCAGTGATGATGAATGAATTATGTGGGTCACTTAGGAAGACTGTCCTAAGATGCGCTAATAAAGCAGATTACATCATCATTTTAGATCTGCATGGTAGAAATAATGGGTAGTCTATCTAGTTTGAGAACAGCCAGATTTTGGTGCCTCAGTCGGCTTTCTTCCATGTCATTAAACAGTATTTTGAAGTCCCAAATCTGGCAGTGACCTCATTAAGTACATCTGCAGGTTAATATTGTTTGTTTCCCACGTGGGGAGCAGTTGCCTCAGCTTGCAATGCATCTGATCCAAGTGGTCTCTCGCCTGCCTCAGATGACAGTTAATATTCAGCACTTTCAGTTGACCCTTAGTCTTACTTTTCTTCAGCCATGTTATGGAGCAGAAAAATCATTTGTCAGTGTTTGCAGAGCAAAATGGAAAATGTTGTTTAAAGAATTTAGGTATTTTTAGATTACTTCTTACTTATAGCTTTTATCACTTCCCCAAAGCAACTTAACTTTCAGAGTGACTATTTTAATAGAGATTACTGACATTCTCACAGATGAAGACCAGCAGCTGCTGGCCTGCCAGTTTAGATTTTTAATATTTCATCGAGAGGTGCCAACGCTTTCCTGGTGTTTAAAGGTGATTTATGGCTTTGCATCAAGAAAAACTTCAAAGTAGGAGTTTCTAGGTTTCACTACTATTAGTGTACTTCCCTGTAGGATTACTCGAACATGTCATTTTAAATGGTTATTAAGTCGTTTGGGGGGGTCACTACCAGATGGCCCTAAGTTGTATGTTCTTACCATTTCTTAAAGGTCCATGAAAAACAAGATGACTTGGGCAAAGGTGGCAACGACGAAAGTACAAAGACGGGAAATGCTGGAAGTCGTTTGGCTTGTGGTGTCATTGGCATCACCCAATAAACATTCCCTGGGATGTGGTCTGTGTCCTAGTCCTCATCTGTTATCTTGCTAGCTGTAGAAATTTAACTTGATAAACATTAAACATGTAATCTTAAAAGTGTGATTTGTGTGACTTTTAATTGCTTTAAGTACTTGTAATGAGAACTGATTTATCATCACTTGGAAGATCTGTATAGTTTTATAAGAGTCAATTAAAATGTGTTTCAGTGACCTACTTAGCCAGATTTAATCACGTACTGCCCATGTTAATTTTAACTGTCTTGAGTTTCTTCTGTTCTTATTCAGGCCTGCAATAAACATGTCCCTGTATGGGACTGCTGTACCTTGAACCTATTAAGCTAATAAATTAGCCGATACTCAGAGCTTGAATGGAGCAGATGGAGAATTACGTTGCTAAGTATTAGCTATCAAAGAGCTCTTATTTGAGAGTGTTTTAAATGAGGTAATCAAAATGTTAAAATTTTTAGCAGCTAGTCTTTTAGCTAAGACAACAAACAGGGTCTCTTTGTGGAAATTAATGTGGTTTGCCTGCTTAATAGCATTTTGTTTCAAGAAGTACATAAATTTATTTTAAAAAGTAGATGTTAATAGTTTGAGAGCCCACTGGTTAACTTTTAAGTTGTGAACAGCAAGTTAGCGAAGAATGATTAATTTACCTACCTGTGAAAATGGCCCATACTCCACTCTGGTGGACCTGTGAACCTCTAGTTTGTAATCTAAGTAGACGCTGGCACAATCTTTCAGATTAGCCTATTAAAAAAATACAGCATTGTGAAATGGAGTCAAGGAGATGCTTGTGGTTCAGTTCTTGTTTTCTTAATGTAAATACTTACATACTTAGGTAACAGAATGCTTTCACGTGAAATATTAAGCTAACTCAGGGTTGGCTGTGTGGATTACAATTTATTGAAAACTGTAGAATGTTATTTCTATTTGAAACCTGAAATACACCAGAATTCTGATCATATAAATATATGATGTACTTAAATATAGATTATTTAGGAAAGGAAAAGTTAATTTGGAAAAGACAATTTGCAGTGTTTTTTTAAACGTGATAAAGAACAATATGCTCACAAGTGGTTAAAACCACTGCCAGGTGGAGAACTTAAAAAACAAACAGTATTTAACAGATTCCACTGATGTACAATTGGTTACATATGGGGGTGACTCACATAGGAACTCCTTGTGACCTCACAAGCTGCAAGTGTAATCACTACCCCTTAGTACTCTGGAGGTTTTGTGTTGTGCAAAATAGTATGGTTTAAATACTTTCAACTGGAAATAGGAGCTGCAGGTCTTTGAAATCTGAACATTAAATAAATGTATTATTTCTTAACAGAAGCAGCTTCAATCAGGACTTTTATGGGCCAACATAAAACTAAGGATACTTTTTATCATTCATGTCTGCAGACATGAAACAGGATTTTACCTCTTAAAGGCAGGAACACAAACATTCCCTTCAATACACTCTCCCCTGTCAAAGATCTTGCTGCAGCACACTAGTTCAAAACCTGAAGCAATAAAGCAGCTTCACCTGGGGATGAGGGCAAAGTAAAAATTAAGTACTCGGCACACAAACTAGGACAGTTAAAAAAAAAAGTTCTAGGGCATGAATACTCAGCAGAAGTAACGGCAGTTTTCTTCCTTGGCACTGGGCACACAGCTTCATTTATCTGTTTTCCTATTGTAGATACAGGTTTGGCTTTGGGTGTCTCCTGATAATAACCTACAACTATTTTTCCTAATTACTCCAACAGTTTTAAGCACAAGCTTAGGTAGGTACCTGTAAGTGGCAAAAAGCTAAGTCTACCTCTGCCCAGCAGGGAAGCTTGGAAATAATAGTTCAAGATGGGCCACAGCAAGGCTGACCGGAAGCAACAGTTTGCATTTAAGTCCTTAAATATACAAGACAAAAAAGCTTTCAGGTTGCAAATGTTAGCGTCAGTTTCTTTCACCCTTTTGGAAAATTCAATGTGACAGTAAAAACACCCAATTTCTAAATAATACCCAGGCAGTCAGATACTTTATAGCACAGCCGGTAAGGTGGGGCTCCCATTTTCCCCCAGCAAAATTCCTCTTTACAAATTAGTTAGAGTACATTTGCCACAAGGCCAAAGGCAGAAAAAAAACCTTGATTCAACTGCAGAACAAGTTTTCCAATTACATTAAAACAACTAACCTTTACCTTATGATTGAAATGCTAAAAATCAAAGTATACAAATGAAAGTGTTCGAGAATAACTACATAAAGCTGTCTTTTTCATCAAATAAGTCTAATTTAGACTCCAGTAATAACAGTTCAAACTTTGATGGTGACCAATCCTTTTCCACCTTAATGCAGTGTAGGAAGAATAGCACACATTAAAGTTTGTTACGAAAATAGAGTTTATTAAAAACATCCCTATTGTTGTGAGGAGCTTTCACCATTACCTTGTCTTAAATTAAAAAAAAAAAATATAGAGCACTTCTAATTACGATTTGTAAACTTTTTAAAGTCAAAACTTTTAAAAAGTTACAGCAAAAAGGGTAATATTTATTCATATTTCGGTATTTTTTGTTATTTTGTGGCTATTTTTAAATAGAAGGGAAGCAATCAAATTGCTTACAATTCCCCACCAACTACCATGGGGCTGTGATATAGCGGGAGCAAATATAATACAGCAACTGTACACCTCACGCTCTACACTCCAGAGTGTCACTGTCACATGTGGACAAATCCAGTCTCTAACGAGGAGCCTCTGCTGCTGAGCCAGAATCCTTTTCGGGGTCAACGGATGAGGTAGCCTCAGCAGGTAACTCTTCAGAAGGTTTTACGACTGCAGGCTCAGACTCCCCCTTATCAAGTTCTGAGACAGTGTCTACTTTTCCCACTTGGCTAATGGGAGGTTCAACGGTTTTGTTACCACCTGCCCTGTCTGTCACCTCAGGCTTTTCCTTTCCTCGGTTTTCTTCCTTCTCTCTACGAGACTCTCTATCTCTAGAATCTCTCTCTCTGTCTCGATGCCCACTAGAGCGTCTATTTCTCTCTTCCAAGTCTCTGTGCCTGTCCCGGTCAGGGCTCCTTCTTCCCCACTCTCTCCTTTCACGGTTACTATTATCTCTCTCATCGCTACGGTTCCCATACCGTTCCCGGTCATTTTCCACCCTATTTCCGAAGGATCTTCTTCCAAACCTCTCTTGGTCTCTACCTGAATTGAACTGCTGCCTGTTATCATTTCTAAATGGCTGCGGCGGCTGCTGAGTTGGTGGTGGCTGCTGAGCTGGCGGCGGCTGCTGTGGTTGTGGCTGCGGCGGCGGCGGCTGCTGCTGCTGCTGCTGTGGTTGCTGCTGCCTTCCGTCTCTGTCTTCCGGGCCTCCTGGGCCTGGCCCTGGGCCCCCCAGCCCTGGCATTCCACCAGGCCTAACAAAGGGGCCGTGTGGTGGAAAGGGACCTCTCATTCCATGAGGTGGAGGCATTCCGAAGCCCCCCGGTGCTGGTGGTGGCCCTCTATGCATCATATGCGGTGGCATGGGCCGAGGTGGCATCAGAGGAAATCGCTGTAAATGAGGTGGCGGCATGCCTGGGGGGCGCTGGAGTGGGATCAGGCCAGGGCGGGCCCCAAGAAGACCAGTGGACGGTGCTTGGAGCCCAATCACAGGACCAGGTGCAACTCCTTGAGTACCTAAAAGGCAATAAAAAATAATGAAATAACATGAAAGAATAAATCCTATTTTCCACTGTTTCTTGAACTTGCAGTGAAATGACATTCTTTCTAGACTCTTCAGTCTTCATACTGTTTGCCAGTCTATCTGGGAGAAAAATCAACATGAGGGTCCAGTGGCAAATTCCTGAAGATTATGATGTACTATGGATATTATGTAAAGACATATATTATTAATGTGTATAATATATAGGTAGTGGTCAATGTAAGCTGGAAAGGAAAATTGTAATTACCAACTTCTGGAATTCCTCTGTCAAAATTTTCAGTAGCCTTTATTATGCCAGCTGTTTTACCACTGCAAATACTTAAGATAGTAGAAAAACAATGTGCTAAGTTCTAATGACGTAAGGGACTGAAGGTTATTTCAGGTGTACTGTTAGAAAATTTTACACACGAAGTTTTAACTCAACTTCACACTAAGAAAATTGGGGTCAATGAATCAAAACACCCGCGAGGAAGGCCTGCGCCTGCCATTAAAATGCCTCGTGTGGGCGTCTGCGGGGCGCGTCACCGAACACCGAGGCAGAGCCCATTTTCACAGGTCCTATTTCAAAGCACTGCACAAGGTGTAACTTGTCCCAAACGCCCGCTGAATAAATGCCCAAGCCCTCTAGGACCTTCTATTCACACTTCCAAAGGCGGCAAGCCTGGCAAAGGCTGCTGCTGGAAGTGACAAACCTTCTGGTCTTACCCCCGTTGGTTCACGGTCTCGTGTCAGAGTCATCACAAATTCAACAACCTGTTGCTTAGAACCATGTGGCAAAGAATTTCTGTATTTCACCACTTAACAGAAAGGCAGTGTTGCATCTCCTTTTATAAGGCAAATGTGAGCAAAGGAGTTACTCGAATAACAGAAAATGTTCCAGATCTTTACTTCAACTTTTGCTCCTCATAGCATCTGTTCCAATACTATTCTGTCAGACTTAAAGGTATTAGATAGTATGGACCCCAAAATGTATATGCCAGTTTATAACTGGCTTATCATAAAGACTTACAGCGTTGATACTTAACCAAAACACCTTCTTTGAAGCTTGAAGAGAAAATATTTTTGCTTGGTGAAATACAATTTTAACATGGAATGACCTTGGACATGTGCCTCAGAAATAAGGACACTAAATTTGTCTTGAGATTAAATAGGATAAAATATACATGAATTCAGAGTTATTACATAACTGCTGAAATTATTCAATTTGATAGACAGTAAATATCCAAACTGAATGTTTGGCTTTGTGAAACTTCCCATTTCTGATTGCTAATGTCTTATTGAGCCCTCTTTGCCCCGCAATACCCAATATAAATAGGCACTCCAGTAGTTGGGAAAAATCTGCATAAACCAACCTTCCCATGTCAGACAAAGTTGAGAAACACTAGTTACCACAATGATAAACTTGGAATTATGAAATGGATGAATGAGCAAAGACCCTTTTCCTTTACAGAATTTTGACTTATTAGGAAAATCCCAATGAATATTTACAGGAATACCTTATCTTGGACTGAAAATCAGTGGCAAGCTTCCTTTATTATTAGTGAGCATATACCATACGTCAGGACAACAAAAGCACCTAAGATATGTCCTTGTTCTTGCTTTTTAAAGGAACTGTGTAGTCCCCAACGGTGTGGACTTGAGTTGAAATCAAGCCACCTAAAATGTACCAAAGTACTGTCGCTTTTAACAGAGGTATTATATACAGAAGCACTTCAACCAATCCAACTTTATTTTCCCATCAGCTTTTATTCAAAGACTAAAAGGACCAGTGTTGATTCTGTTACAGGGGTCACTGGGATGTGTTAAGTATCTATTTGTAGGCTTAAGAGGCCAGTGAAAAAATTTAAATACTAGAAAAAGAGAAGGGACTCACTGCCTCAATGTAACAGAATTAAATTCAGATGAGTTTCTAAGATGACCCAGTGACTCTGCAGGACAGTGAGAAGGTCCTACTCCTGAGTTCCCCTCCACGACTGGTGTCCTCAACCACCAATCTGACAAGAGATGAGAGGATAGTCACCTCGTCTTGTACAGAAGTAGATGGGCAGTGATTCTGTAAGACATAAGCCTGTCTCTAACAAGACAGCTCTAAATCCTCTATCACACATGCATTTGAGGGTGCCTGACTTCATTTAGCATTCGCAATCATAGCATTTACATCTCTGTATCTGTTATAAAGATACTGCCTAATTAATTTGTTCCATACATGTAGATACTTGTATATGGAATTTGCTTTAAAACTATACACTCAAATGGGACTCTCTGGTGGCGCAGGGGTAAAAGTCTCAGCACTATCAATCTTATCAACAGCCACAGCGGCATGAGTTCCATCCCTGGTCTGGGAGCTGACCCACATGGCGCCGCAGACCTCTCCTGTTTCGCCCGCTGCTCCCCTCGGGTGTGTATTTCAGTACATCTGCCTGTTCTGCTCCCCACTCTGCCTCTAGTGAATCCTCTCAAGCCTCCCCCCCTCCACCTCTGGCCTACACCCGTTTTCTTGTAAGCATAAAGAAAAATAGATCTTAAAAAAAAAAACAAACAAAAAGCCTATACACTTAAAACCTGGTCCCTTGCTTGTAAGTGGAGTTTCCTTTTAACCCTTTATGAAGCAACACTTCATGGATTCCTGTATTAGTCCAACAGCCCCAAATGTTGGCCTTCAAACCAGAGAGGTGGTACAATTATGGATGACTGTTTTTGCTTATCTGCAGTTGTTTTGGATATATACATGCAGTGAACATGTATTGTTTTTACAGTAATTGGTATTAAAAAACCAGGTGGCATAAGCCCCTGGTAGGCATGCTAGCACAATTTTTTTATGAAAGGTAACATTATGCATACACCAATGCAATACAGACAGCGAGTTACCCGGGCCCAAAGCAAATTCAAAGCAGTCATTCACTTTATCTGTGTATGAAGTGCAAGAACACTGAACATGCTTCCTGGTTACAAAAATAAAATCCATTCACACGTCTGAGCTTTAAATTATTAACTCTTATGTGCTGAAGTATAAAAACAAACCAAAAAACCCTTTACATCACACAGGACATAGCCGGGCAGAACAAGAGCTGTGGAGCTGTCACACAGCCAGGTTGGTGACCAAGGTCAACAGATCCAGTTGATGCACGGAAAGAGGAGGGGGCATCTGAGGTGGGCCTTAAAGGAAGGGAAAGACATACAGGCCAGTATCAGCTGGTCAAGACAGCGGGGGGCTTTGGAAGAGGGGAGGTGTAGCAAGGTGAAGCAGCAAGTGTTGTTCTGCCAACTGCAAGAAAACGTCTTTTGAAGAAAACTGAGAAACTATAGTTGAAGTTTATTGCTGAATCAGCAACATTTATGTGACTACAAATTAACATCTGGAAAAAACAAACAAAAGGCCCCCCCAAAACCCCCCTCTCAGCCACCAGGTGAGGGTTTATGAGGCTGAATGGGGGGGGGGCTGGGACAATTCAGAGGTCTTATGTATCATGAGAAGGAAAATTTGGAATTTGGCTTAAAATGATTTTTAGCAGGGATGATGCTATTTCCGTTTTTGAAAGGTCCTTCTAGCAAACAGTTTGCAGGAAAGCGAGGAGTGGGAGGATGTTGGAGTGTAGGTAGACTCATCCAAGAACCCAGGGGGTCAGATATGAGACTGAACTGAAACGGAGGTGCCAGAAATGAGATTTCAGTGGGCAGGACTGACAGACTTTAAGAGGTGGAGGAAGAATGTCCTGCTTTAAATCACAGCAAATGGAGGTATCCAATACAATGCAAAAATTTAGAAGAGCAGCAATTTTTGGAGACAAATTTCCCACAGCAACCTGACACTTGGAGAGGCCCGGTACTCCCGGGGGAATATGCTTGACCCTATGCACATGCTCCCCTATGCTAGGGGAGAGGAGTGGGAACCAGAACCAGGAGAAACAGGAAGACTTCTGTCCGGGGGAAACATCGCTTTAGGTTAAGACTCCAAAACTTCTAAAATCCTAAGGCAGACGGAAAAGCAACAGCCCCAAATGCCTGTATTTCAATTAAGCACTATAAAAAACTCAGAGTTTAATGCAAATCAACCAAGACTTAACTGGCTATTTCCTAGGACGAGAGAAATTGTATCATAATTAAGATGATTAAAAGGGGGTGCCACTGCTATAACGACGTTTGGACCCAGTAAAACACACTACAGATCTCTTGGGGAGAAAAGGGGGTGCTACAGGAGGGAAGGCTGTCGTCACAGCTGGAGTCCAGCAGGCCTTGAGGGGAGGGGCGGAGAAGACACCTTTCTATCAAGCCCTGCAGGCTGTGCAGGGTGACGGAGGCAGAGCATGTAACTGAAGGTCTGAACTAAGCATCGCGGGAGCGACCAATTGAATTAGTTGGGCACTTTCATAGAGGATAGAAATTTAAATAGGATCTTTTGAGAAAAGCAAGGATTTACTATGTGAAGGGGGGGAGTGGCTGGGAAAGGGGAGAGGAGGAGGGCAAGGGAACACTGGAAGTCAGATGAGCAGAAAAGGCAAGGTAGTTCTTCCACCTCTTCTCCGCCAATGATCTTCTCCATTCTACCACAGCCAGGGCCTCTAAAAGTCCTGAACCTTTCATTACAAGTAACCACCACCCATGAATTCATTTTCAAGTGTCCCCTCCCTCTGATCCCTCATCCCAGACTCTTCAACCCCTTTTGGGTCATGCCCCAATGCCCCTCATGTCTTTATGTTCCTCCTTACCTGCCTTGGAGTCCACGTTCCCCTCACCAGTTACCTGGAAATATCTCAACATTGGTTGAGATATTGAAATCTTCTACCCAACTTATACCTAAAGAGGAATGGGGCTCACTGCACCCCCAAAGCACTGACTGGTCTCATTTTAATTCTGGCCAGCAATTCTAATTTCCCTAGTCAGTCCACATTCTCACGTCCCCAGATGTCCATTCTAGAAAATGTTCACACTTCTTAACATTTTCTCTATTCTGTGCGTAGTTGTTTTGTTTTGTAACATCGATGAGGTAAAATTCATGTAGCTTACAACTCAGGCGTGTAAAATGTGTAACTCAATGGACTTTTATATACTGAGATGGGAATCCATTAGTTACCTTTAGAACATTTACACCTTAAAGAAACCCTGTATCCATTAATCATCACTCGTCACTTCCCCCAACTCTTTCACATATTCTGTCTCTGGATTCACAGATTCTGGACATTTTGTAAAACTGGAATTATATATATGACCTTTCAAGACCAGCTTCTTTCAGTCGCTTTTCTTCTTAAGGTTCATTCATATTGTGGTATGTGTCAGTGTATTTCTTTTTATTACCAAGCAATATTCCGTTATATGGATATACCATGTTTTATTCATTTAGTTGGTATATCATTTAAAAAACTTTCAGAAAAAATTATCCATCCACCATTTCTTCTCTATTGGTTCTTCTGAAAATAAAGATGCTGCAGTTTCATCCATCTTTTTAGAAATAAAAATGCCCTCACCTTTCATTACCCTGTTTTACTATTACCCTATATAAGCAAAATATCTTCAGAGCCATATCTAATCATTGTTATCCATTTGTTCATCTTTTGTTCACTCCTGACCCTATATAACTGGGCTTTTGGACCCATTATTCCAATGAAACCACTTTTTTCTCAAGGTCACATAGGAAATACCTTCATTTTACTGAATCCAGTTGGCAAATCCTGGTGTTCTTCCTTGACCCATCAATGGCATCTCATAATTGATGGCTCCTTCCTAGGAACTCTCTTTATTTGGCTTCCTCTTTTTGCCTTAGCCCACTGTCTGAACCTTCTCAATATCCTTTGCTGGACAGAACAGTATAGGGCACCTTCAATTCTAACTCCACCAATTACAGCTGTGACCTTGAGCGGTAACTTCATCTCTTCATGCTTTAGTTTCCCTAACTATAACATACCTTGTGAATCCATGAGATTTAAGTGACTGAGATATACAAATCCTTTAGAAGACTTCCTTCCTGGCATATCGAACTGTGCATGTATCATACTCTCAACTACTAAGTGTTGAAATATCCCTAGGCTCATCATTTTCCCTCCTCTATTCACAGTCCATTCTCAGGTAAACTAACAGAACCCAGTGGCTTTAAATGTTATCTAAATTTCAACTAAATACCTAGTACTTGCTAATGACACCAGAAGTTACATCATACACTTTAGTTCCCAGGCATCCACACCTGAATACTAAGGTTAAGTACCAGCATGGTAACTTGATATCCTCTGACCAAAGGCATTCTTCCTTGAGATTAGCAGGGTGCCAGTTTCATTCTACCAGCTGCTCAGCTCAAAAAGTGATCTTGTCTCCTTTCTCTTACATCCCATATTTAAGCAAGAAGGCAATCCTGCAGGCGATCTTCAAAATAAAGCCAAAATCCATTACCACTTCCATCATACCACCCCAAATGCAAGTTGTTGTATCTACTGCACTAGCATCCAAACTAACCTCCTCTTTCCACTCTTCGAGTGTGACTTCTATGTGGCTATATTCATCCTTAGAGATGTAAATCAGCTAGCACTCGACTTGCAACTCTTAACTGCATTCATAACCCGCCCCTTGACAATTTTCTTTAAACTCATGCCTGACATTGTCTCCCCTCTGCTCCAGTCATACTAGCCCACTGCCATCCCTCTGGTACTTCCCTCTATCTGGAATGTCTTTACTCACCACTATGTAGCTCTTCTCGATATATTTCACTCATATGACCTCATCATAGGCCCTACCTGGCTGTCCCACTTAAAATAGCATATCCCATGTGATAGTCCACCAATCCCCTAACAATTCCGTTTTATTCTTTACAGATTATCTCCACATGGAACTGTTAATTCACTTAGTAACTTAAGCCCCGCTAGAATATAAGTTGCAGGAAGACAAGCCTTGTTACTCAGGTATCTTTAGTACCCTGTGGGTGTGCAGCACACAGCAGGAATTGGTTAAACACACGCTGGCTGATTGTCTGAATGGTGGTGGCTGAGGTGATGACCAAGCTCACAAGAAGACACCTCCAGGAGGCAAAAGCAGAAGTTACATGGTCCAGGTCTCTCCACTAGGACGGTGAGTTTCTTCACTGCAAACCTATGAAGACCTGAAATTTACTTTGAGAAAAGCTGCAACTTTCTTTCACCACTTTTTCCTGTTCCTAGTTGCAGATCCACTTTTATTTGATCCCAACAGATGAATGTCATGGTGGCATTTTGTACAGACCTAAAATGGAGTTTCCCACACAAAGGAAAAAGATACAGTGACCATTCTTAGTTTTCTCAACGCCCTGAGATCAGATCCCCAGCAACTGTGCTCTTTCTCTATACACACATATAAACTATCATCAGTTTTTCAAAAATTCCAGACTTCCAGAAAAGAGAAGTAACAGTACAACCCCATTCATTTTCTTTGCCTAAATTTACCAACTGGTAACATTTAGAGAGGGCATAATTTTCCTGACAAATACTAAGAGATATTCCTACAGTAGGTACTATTTTGGGAGCTGGGGAGAATGGAAGAACAGGAGTAGTTTTCAAAGAAAGTACTTTTAGATTGCATTCTATATTAAGATCATGCTATATCACCTGTAACATGTCAGTTAAGATCTTTAAGAAAAAATAGGAGTTTTCAGTAATTATAATGCAGATAAGTGAGATATGTACATAATAAACGAAAACCAGAATTTCAAGTGGAAAAGACATGAGAAATTCTTTCTTTAGAGTAACTTCTTATATTTTTGCAAAACAGTGTCTGACAGGGTATGGTCAATTTCCTTATAGTTCTTTATATATGCTTTTCAGATTTCTTTTTGTAGACTAACTGCTAACTACTTTATTATAACAGTCAAAGTATAACAGGTACAACTCGGAGTTAAAAGTTGCATTATCGGAGTAAAGGAGTGAAGAATATACAGTTAACCTATCATTACTGCAGGAAATTGCATTAGCTGGAAAAAAGAAATCTTACCTGAAATTCTTCACAGCAATATCTTTGTCTACCAAAATTAATTGAGAGCCCAGCATTTCAGCCCCTCCCACCTCAAGCCTAAGATGACGCCCTAAGATGATGTCTGTCCATTTAGAGACTTCCATTTAGAGAGTCTTAAGGTTGGAGTTCTGCCGTCTAAGAGGTGCAGGGGGAAATGGACACAATTGTGATAAGTAGCTTTAGAGATTCTCTGCCAAGACCTTGCTGGTGTTTTGTTTGAAGAGCTTCGTCTTCTGAGAATTCATACCCAAGGTAAGTACTTGTGGTAGACTGATCACTATTAATTATCCACTGAACAATGCTAGACACTGTGATTACTATTTGGAAACTTCTTGTTCCATATAACACTAATGGAACAATATAATGCAATATTTAGAAGACTAAAGATTTAAAAACTTTTAAAGAAGACTTTTAGAGTATAAATAAAAATCAATGAATTATTTTGGGTACCAAATCAAACACCTGGTAGGTCCCTCTAACTTGTAATTTAATATAACTAAGCATTATTGCAAAGTTCACAGAGAAAAAATATCAAAATACAAAAATTGTTATGAGAGATTTAGACATTATCCTGAAAAAAACCCCAACTTTGTAGAATTTTCCTTAAGTTTCCACTGAATGCTGTTTACACTAGTAGACTGGTGCTCTAATGCTCTATTTCAACTGGTACTAAAAATTACTAGCCATAAAAATAAAATAAAAATTCTGGACATAGAAACCCAAAGCAAAATGAAATCATCACAAATCAAACACCAATTTTAAAGCAATTACTGAACTCAATGGTAAAATTATTCATCTTCTGAGCAGTTCTAAGGATCTTGACTATTGCATAAAAGCAAAAATACCTGTTTAAATATAACTCACAAACCAATTCTGTCCACATAATTTCCTGGAGTCCACATTTGGGAACATTAACTCATGGCTATTAAGGCCAAATAGGCAACGTGTAGAAGTTAAGCCTGAAGTACATCATACCACTTTCCAGTAATCCAGCCTGCAAGTCACCAATGTGTGACTTCTGCTTTAAGTCTTCGGTAACAAAAATGAGCACAGTAGAAAGCAGTCTTAAAAATACCCAATATTTATGAATGTCACCATCACCTACAGACAGCAGTGTGAACCAAAGTGGGGGGTGAATCTCTGCATATCAACGAGTAAATGTATTTGGCAAGGGAAGAGGTTTTAATTTTCTACAAAAGCAGAGTCCAACTTAGCTAATTTTTCCTTCAGAAGATATTTTGAATATATTGTAACACAACAGAGATATTTAACACAAACAAACTTTTTTTGTGTAGTTTTTTTATTGTTTGGAAAACCAAAGTAACCCAAATAGCACACAATGAACTTTTTAATAAAAATATGCTTTACATCGTATCATGTACATAAACATACACTTGTAAAACACACACTTATACAATAAAGAGAAAGTGCTTAATGTTTCTTCTCTTCCAGGTAACTGACCAACTTGTAGACTATTACCTGCAGCTCTTATAAAATCACCCTTGTTCTACTAGCTATTCTGGAGTGTGATATACTAAGACTGGATTTCTTTAAAATCAAGTGATAATGAGTTTTTATTGTGCATCAAATAATTTTATATTTTTAGGTTTTCAGTTTCTAAAATAATCATAACCTCAAGCTGGAGGTTTAGTTCTCTGTAAATGTGGCAGTGGGGGCTACCTTAGCCCAATTCCAGAAACAGGAAGCTACCACCTCAACTAACCAAAACCCTTAAGTCTGAACATTCAGAAAATTATTTAAACCAGAAAATTATTTAAAATAAAGCAACTAACTGCCTCTTCCTAGTGCAATCAGGCCTCTACAGAATTCTGTGAGATCTGTTGAACATTTGCTTGGCCCACATTTCATAAGTTAAGATCCCAAGAATCAGTTAAGTCTCATGATACACTGAGTATCACTACTGGAAAGTACAGACACACCATCCTGTGCTACTTTTAAATGAAATCTCACTATGACTAACACACATATTTTGTTAATACGTTGACTTATGGGACTTTAATATGTGTAAACTTATGATCTGCTCTAATCTACCATGAAAATGTCTGAGGCAATTATGTCAAGATACAGTTTTTTCCTAAAAAGTCTGCTTCCTCAGTCTGCAGGAGATTTAGGTAGAACAGTTTAGGTAGAACAGTTTAAAATGAACCACAGCTAAAGTAGTATTATAAAGCTGCTAGGTCTAAATATTCTTCTCTAGGCATTCTAAGTATCATCTGTGACAGTCCTTACCTGTAATAATAACCTGCCATATACAAAGTGCCTATTCAGTGGCAAGCCCTGGGTTGGTTGTTTCATATATGCTATTAGCCCATGGACCAGTCCAATACCCCCGTGTCATTTTTATTCCCCTTTTTACAGATAAAGAAACTGAGGTTTAGTGTTGATCACCTTCTAAACTTAGTTTTCTGGTATGTTAAAATATTTCTTTATTGCATCATAAGAAAAAGCATTAAAGCACCCAGGGGATACATGAAAACACCTTAATTCTATTATTCCATTGCTTGGCCAACATCAAAATATCCAAAACTAAATATTGATCCCTTAGAGCTGTAAAATGACATGTGATTAACTACATTCCTTTATCAAAATGATGGAACGGTGACTAGTCTTTGAGACAAACCCTCCTTTATTTGCACACACATTAAAAAGTCTCATTTCTCTAGAGGGTCAAATTCATGACAGTCAAGATTTCTAATTGAAGGAACAAAGAAGGCTTTATCATGACTGAATTAAGTACTGATGTTAGTTAAAAATGCTTATTTTAACTAAACGTGTTTAATGTCAAATTTTAACTTCTATATTCTGAAGTGTTCAATTTCTGTATTAACAAAGATCATCGGAAGTACATAAACAACCCTGCACTGAAAACTGCCCATATATCCACTTACTCATATAGTGAACGACCCTTTCCAATGGACCCCTCCACTCTAGAGAAGAATGGGTGGGGGTGGACATCGAACAGGTATGTCAGGTAATGATAAATGCTAAGAATTTTATTTTTTTCCAGCAGTGCTTAGCTTACTTTTAAACTCACCAACAAGTATCTGTGTTTTGTTCTACATATTGGATAAAGAGCTTAAATTACATATTTCAGTAGTGATAAGAAATAAAGGGCAGCCTAATGTTAAATTGGATCTTTAAGACCTAATGTTATCAAAGGCAGGCTACATATGTTTCAAGGTGTCTGAAAGAAGTGGTTATTAAACTCTGGAAATGATGACATCTTTTTACTCATTCAAGAAATTTACTAAGCCCAGGGAAAAAACCACAAATGCACATAATTTTTAAAATTGTGTTAGGTGGCTAACACCTATGAATGCTAGATTAGGAAAGCTCATTTCAAAGGGATTCACAATCCAGGTGTGGATATGCGATGAAGGAATAGTGTTGATCAGAATAGTCTATCTCACTCAAATTCTGTGATTCCTGTGCAATCATCTGATTACAAATATGATAAATATGCACAACAAAACTGAGATCCAAAGATGTTAAGGTTTCCTGATTCCTAGTCCAACGTTCCATTATGTGGTTCCCATTAGGTTGAAGGCCTCTTAAGCAACTTCCTTATTAAACAAATCATTTTCCATCATCATGATTACTACTGCTACATTACTTCTGACAATTTTTAAGTTCAAATCCTCTTTACCATTACCCACTCTGTGTACTAAGAGAAATAAAAATCAAGTTTATTATCAGCCTAAGCTCAGTCTTGGAGAGGGCAGAAGACAGCATGCCACTTAGAATCAAATTGATTTTTATTATAAATGTATACATGCACAAAGTAAAATTTCCAACAGTACTAAAAGTTATAGGTGAAAAGTGAAAGTCCTGCATCACACCCAATGTCCCACAGTCCTACATCTTAAAGGGAACCAATTCTGCTCTGGCCTAAAAAATCTAAGATTATGAAAAGCAAACATGTGCACAAAGACACAACTCTGAAAAATATAATGGGGTCACAGGGCCAGGACTTATAACACTAAAGATGAATTAACTACCCATAAGGAGACCAAAGTATTAATTATACTCAGCAATACCACTTCAAATATAACAATTTATTAAAAGATAGTCACTATAAGTAAATGGTATCTTCATTTATAATTCAAGCAAGCAAGGGTCAGGTCTCTTAAAGTTATAAACAATCTCAGCCACACTTCCCTTGATCAGTAGTAAAGTTGTGGGTAAAGAGTAGAACTCTTTACTCCAGCAGGGAAAAACTAAGGGGCCAGGGGAAGCACTGCCTTAAGCTGTGCAAGTATCATTTGGATAACAAAGCCATTTTATTGCAATGTAGCAAAGACCATTTCTTCACTAGCCCACAGAGACTACTACTAAAGTGTAGGGATTCTAGATACATAAAATTCAGCCCAGACAGGAATCAATCTATGTTGTCAAAGAAATGCTATCTTATAAAGCTGGAACATATGGAGATAGGTCAATCATGAGTTTTGTACCGATTCCTTTTTATAGAGATAAATTCAATCATTTTTCTATACCAAATTAAGAAGTGTGAATCCAAACTTTTATTCAAAACAAACATGACTTTATCCTTGAGGTTTTCTCATGGGCTACTCTTGGTAAAGACGGAAATGCACATTATTTAAGAGGAAGATCTTCCTCGAAGAAAAATACCAGCCATAGAGAACATTTCACCAAAACTAGCATTGTTTTTAACAAAACTTAAGCTAGACAGGGGTGAGGTGGGATGGGGAGCGGTGTGAGCAAAGAAAACTAATGATAAAAAAATTAACTTACCAAGAAGCGAAACAGGCTGGGTTACAGGAGGGGCGGGCAGATTCGTGGGCGCAGCAGGGGGCACAGCAGAGCCGTACATTTTCACACTGTCACCAGATTCGGCGTTTCCTCTAGCCCCAGATACCACTGTTGGAATGGGATTTCCAATAGATAAGTCTTTTGTAGTGTCTTCATTTATACCAGCGATAGTAGCTAAGGAATATAATTACATCAACATGTGAAGCTGAATAATTAATTAACTCCCGGTCAACACTTTTTGCCATACTATAGACCCTATTACTGGTCCATTCTCCCTCCTACTCCCAACTCCAAGAGGACAAGTGAACACAAAGGAAAAACATGCTTACAGTTTGGGATGCTTATTGGTGGAGTGTGAGGAGGAGGAATGGACACTGGTGGAGTTATAGGAGGTGGGGGTCCAGGAGGAAGAAAGCCTAGAATAAGAAAAAGAATGTTAACTTATGCTGTTATCACTTCATTTCAGACTGTAAAAGATCACCTCAAACAACTTAGGTACCTGGTGGTAAATGCATTGGGTTGAATCCTGGGCGCAAAAATGGTGGAGGAGGAGGAGGGGGAGGAACACCAGGACCAAAGCCAGGAGGGGGAATTCCCAAAGGTGGCGTGAAAGTGGGTGGCTGGAGAGCACCAACGACAGGAGGACCAGGCTGATGAGGAGGGACCTAGAAAGAAAACAGAAAAATGAAGCCATGTATCTTGCTACCCTCCCACCCATATAGCAGAGAGAGGTGAAGAAAATACCTGTTGAAAAGAGATACTTCTAAATATGTGCTTATGTGAATAAATTTACTAGACAGCAGGATGGTAATCTGTACCTACCCCAAATATAAGTAATCAAATTTTTTATGAGAACAAATTCACACTGTATTTCACCACCATTTAGTGGTATTCTGATAGAGTGTGCTATGTTAATAAAATGCTCTCATTCAGGTAAGTTTGGGAAGTACAACTCTGTACCTGGCAATCTATACACTACTTAAAATCACAAGTTCTAGGGTCAAACTGCCCAGCCTTCCCTTTAACTAGCAGTGTGATACGGAACAAGCTATTACACCCTATAGACCTCGGTTCACCACTCATCTGTAAAATGGAAAGGTGCCAACCTCACATCATTATAGGGACTAAAGAGTTTATACATGTTTAGTGCTAATGCCTGGCACTTTTAATTAACACCCAAATTATATTACTGTTTTAAAAAAAGTATGATTAATTAAAACAAATCAGTCAGGTTTCTTTAAATGAGTACTGATACAGTAAAATCTCATTTAGAACTGTACTAGAAGGGATAGTCAAAAGGTCAAGAGCTTGCCAAAGGGAGAATCCATTTATAAAAATGGAGCGAAGTATCTACGTAATTTTCTCCTTACTTTGAGAAAACCAAGAGGTTAGAATACACACATTGTGATAGTTTAGACGTACCTGATTCAGATTTTTATATGAGAAACTAAGGGAGGTATTGAAAGATAAGAATATTTTAAAACTATGTGTCAAGAATTTATAATTTTTACCATTTAACAAGAATTTGTAATTTGCATCATTTTGTTCTTATAATGTATCAGGAAACATGTTAATATACATCTCATTTAGTCCTTAAAACAACTCTAATGTAGGAAGAACACTACAGTCAAAGCCAGGAGAAGAAATCTGCACATTTTAATAGGACAACAAAGTCTAGGTTAGGACACTTTCCCAAAGTCACACTGCTGAGTATTAACAGTAGAGATGGAATAAAAATCTTGTTCCGTCAGAATCCAGATTCATATGACACCAAACCAGTAAATACTCTGTAAGAATATACCTTCACATTAGGCAGCACCTCACTTAGTAAACAACTCTCAATCACCATTTAAAAAAATTCAAGCCCACACCTCCCAAAGTAAAGATTAAGAAACCCTTCCCCTCAAATAAGCTGCTTGTTCGGTATAAATTCGAGTCCCTCAAAACATAGAATCCCTGAATAAAGATATAATAAAAAAAGATAACAATAAACAAAATAAAAGAAACTCATAATAGGTCTGTATCTCAAGTCTGAAATATTGTAAGGTAAGACACTGAATAATTTAGGGAGGTATAGGAACTATGAGTTTACTCTGATTCTATTAACTTCTACTTTGATTACAAATCTAGATACATACATCTACCAGAAGAATTAGAAAGCAGTATTTTCACTTTCACTTAAAAGTTTAAATAATGCCCCAAACACAAATTACCTGTGGAGGAGGTACTGTTATAGGTGCGGGAACAGGAATAGGAGGGACAGGCACAGGCAAAGGTTTAGGTATGGGTGATACTGGTTCTGTGTGTGAGGTTTCAGCTCCTCCATTTTGAGCAATTTCATTTTCAGGTTTCTTGGGAATTCCTTTCCAATCTATGAGAAGAAATTTAACCAAAAATACTCACCATATTCAGTTTACAATTTAAATTCTAGATATGATTTAGCAGTCTGGCTACTAAAGAAATTCTTGTGATACTCTTGTAAGTTTAATTACTTAAGCTAACTAATAACAACAACAAAGCATTCTGCCTATGAACCAACACAGCCACAATCTTTGGGAGGAATCATGTGCTCCAAAACATTTTTTTTTAAAGATCTTTATTATTTATGCATAGAAGATTTGGAGTGTAGGCCAGGGAGTGGGGGTTAAGAGGATTCAGAGACAGAGTGGGGAGCCGAACAGGTGGACTGACTGAGACACCTGCTGAGGGGCACATCAGGGAGACAGGAGAGATCTGCTGTGCCATGTGGATCCGCTCCCTGATCAGGGATCGCACTCAGGGTGCAGTGGCTGCAATAGCGTCATAGTGCTGAGACTTTAACCCCTAAGCCACCAGCGAGGCCCCTCCAAAATCTTTTTAATACTATAAAATCCAACAACAAAATCAAAGAGCAATGCAGAAGAGAATGCTTACCATGTGCCAGCACATTTCTAAGCATTACACAGATAAATACATTTAATTTTCATAACCATCTATAGTAGGTGCTATTATAATCATTTCCAATTTATACGGAAATAATGAAGAAAACAACTTGCCTAAGATCATGTACTAACATGTATGGCAAAGGCAGAACTGGACCCAGATACATCTGGCTCTAGAGTCTGTGTTCTTAACCACAACACTATACTGTGGGAGGGAAGAGAATTCTTTTCACGCTGGACCACAGCATCCCAGATACCTGACACATAATAGGCCCTCAATATCTGTGCATCTAAACAGAGATCTGCTCTATCTTTCTGTGAAGGAATATGAGCAGTGAGGGGGTAAGGAGTGTGTGGGAACAGTCAGCATTGTTTCATCTCTTTTTGGTTCTCAAACCATCACTCAGGCGCAAAGCTTCCTTTAAACACGTACTCTATTCTGCCATGTCATCTGGTGCCCTTTTATCTCTCCTGGTCTCCCATACAAGCTGCCATTTTCCACAGAGCAATCCCACTATGGTATTATAAGTATTCCAATATGGTGTTATAAGTATCCATGCTCGAGAATAACTGAACCTCATCTTAGACATTACTGTAGACTGCTTCTCTGGACATTTACACATTTCCAAAGCAATTAAGAAGCAATGGATTAAAACACGTTAAAATACATGCTGTAAGACTCATTTGATCTAAGTTTTCACATTGAAAAAGTCTGCTTACAATCTCCTTAACAATGTAATTAATAATTAACCTCATGATTAGAATTGGTTTCATTCCTGTCTATCTAGCCAACTAGATAGAAGTTTCATAAGGGCAAAGATCACATTTGTATTATTCACCATTGCATTCTTGATTTATAATGAAGAGACTGACACGTAGCAGATAATTTGAAAAAATCTCAAAAGCTAATTCTTAATGCAAGGAGTATTAGTTATAAGCACTATCAAAACAGATAAATTTAAAGAGAAATTAAATGTTGCTTTACCTGGATTAAGTGTATCACCATCTAACATTCCTCCTTCACAAAAACTCTCCAGTTCTTCAGGCTTGACTTTGTCCCATGGAATATAAGTAACACCAAGTTCTACATCCCAGTACTGCTTGTAGTCTGCTTTTATTCCCTTGTTTAAGGCCCAGGCAATCTATTTCACCATTAATTAAAATATACAAAAAAGAAAGGGAAACATATCATACATTCTGAGAGTTAGCTGTTACCACTCTAATCATGCAGACTTAGGGAGCAAGGGACCATTTGGCCTGGCTATCGCTGGGTCACGCAAGGGTTTATTTAGCACCAGGGAGCGGGTTACCCTTTTATGCCACCACAGGATGGAAATTTTACTCATTAATCTCTCCTCCCTCAATCCAACCAACATAAAACTTCAAGGGAAAAAGTGTATTAAGTAAAGGCTGAAACTCCCTATACAACCCAATATACTGGGGGGCCACTTTCTAAAGTGCTAGGCACTACAGAATTATGCAGCATTTAGAAAAATTCCTTTGTAGTGCAATCTAAGAGCAGGACAGGGTGTTATGAGATTGAGAAAACACCGACTCCAGCCCTCAGAAGAATATCCATGAACACCTAATTTTTTATCTAGCTTTGATGAATATTTTTCATAGTCAATCAATCTAAGACAGTCAACCTTTAAGATGTAGAAAATGCAAAATATTTTAAATGACAAAGTAATTTACTAAGTGCCTTTATATTTAAAGGGTCAATTAATTAAATATCCTGATGAAACTTGATATTTAAAAAACAAATTTCTACCATGTGCCTAACATTTCAAATTTTAGTTAACATTTAAAACATAACTTGTTAAAAAACATGTATGGGAATGTCTCATTATTAAAAAGTGTCGTTTCTAAGCCCCAAATTACAGCTTTTAAAGTCATGCTATATTATGTATTAAATTAAAAATATGAATTATAGGATATAAAAAACTACCTTTATGGATTTCTGGTTCACTTTATAGTTTCCTCGGCTCAGTTTCTGCAGGGCACGATACGCATCTTGCCTATGAACCATAACAATATAGGCACAACCTCTGGGAGGAATCATCTGCTCCAAAACATTTTTAATATTATAATATATAATAACAAAAATCAAAGAAATAATAGTAAGTAACCAGTTCCAACAACCCCACCAAGTCTATAATCTGATTAATTTGTAAATTGGCAATTCAAGCTTGTTCTTTACTGACAATTATTAATAAGTCTACAGCCTACTCAGTTTTGTTCCATCAAGGCTTTTCTAGAAAAAGTTTCAAATTATATTAATTATCCAAGAAAAAATGTGGTTAAAATGCAAAAAGCTAAATATGGACTCAGAATACCTAAACTCTAGTCACATCTACAAACCTGTGAAAATTTTAACTTAAGTCTCAAGTCCTTATTCTCAAAAATGACAGTAATCACGTCTGCCCACTGTCATTAAATAATTTAAGAGGGCCTCCCTGATGGCGCAGCGGTTAAGCGCTGCGCTTGGAGCTGTCGGCAGCGGCGACGCGAGTTCGACGCCCGGCCAGGGAGAATCCCGCATGGCATGGCAGACCTCTTCTGCCTTGCCCGCTGCTCCCCTTAGCAGTGTATTTCTGATCTGCCTGTTCTGCTACCCGCTCTGTCTCTGGTGAACCCTCTCGCCGCCCCACACCTCTGGCCTGTACCCCAGCTTGTATGTATAAATAAAAAAAAAATAAATCTTAAAAAAAAAAATAATTTAAGAAAAACTCACATTAATTGATTCAATTGGACCAAATTCTTCTAAGAGACTGGCAACATCCTGCTGCGTAGTCCTTTTGTCCAGTTGTCCCACCCAGAGTGTAGTACTACAAACTTAAAAAATAAAATGATATAATAAAAATACACAATTTGATAATAAACCTCATATAAAAAAGAAATCACAGAAATGCCTGAGTTACATTATAATCCTACAAGCTTAAATAGCAAGTCCCTTGTACATACAAAACTGAGGGAATACACTTTCAAAAATGGAACCAGTGAAAAGATACATATATATAACAGTCAGGAAAAAATAGTTGTTTTGTGGCTAGATTCAAAGATTGCATCTATGAAAAACAGGACCGAAGAGGTAACCTGCTCAAGGTCACACTTGCAGTGAATTGCAGAGCTAAGATTTGATTCCAGCTCTCTGGAACCCAAATGACCCAGTGCTTTTTTTCACTATGTGAAGATGTTCCACTATGTGAAGATGTTCCTTTTCAGCTGTCAAGTATATATGGTCTAACTCTTATCTTGTGTCCTAGGTAATAAATCTTACAGAATCAGAAGTTTTACATATGCATGTCATATTACAAATGAAAATTTCAACAGCTACTGAAATATCAAGAACTTTTCTAACACAGTTTAATAAAAATAAACACTTGATGAGATTCAGGAAATAATGCAAGATAATACAGTCTACAAATTGTAAATCTTCTAAGAGCAAGAGGGTATTAGTTATTCTATAGTTATTTCTATTAAGTGCAAGAGCTAGTTCACAGCTTTCTACTTCACACATGAGATCCATGACAGCTATTACTCATCACTGTTAGTGTGGTTCACTCCTTTCTGCTACTTTATACCTGGTGTAACATACAAAAGTAAATCCAAGAGTCTGTACCAAAGCACAAACAAGACAGTCAGTAAAGTGGCATTTTGTGAAGTTATAAAACATCTTAAACCCGTGACATGACAAAAACTAATGCAGAAATGAATACGAAGGTTAATTTACCACTCGCAGTTTCTGATTTGATTTGAGGAAGGCCTTTTTGACGACGTTCTCTTTCTTTTTCTCTATCCCGTCTTTCTTGGGATCGAGATCTAGGAGAATGCCGGCGTCTGTCTCTGGACCGAGATCGAGAACGTCGATGACGAGACCTTCGTGATCTAGAACCAGATCGAGAGCGTCTCCTTTTGGGTGATCTAGTATTTCCACGAGGAAGAAGAATGTGTATCACACAGAGGAAAAGATGGGAAAGATTAAATTGGATATATAAGAATTCAAAAGTAGTTACTTACTTTTAAGGGTTTTTAGAGTGTAAGTTAGAAAGCATGTGTGTATTTTAAGCGAGATAAATGGTTGCTACCTTATAAAAGTCGTTTCATATTTGCTATCTCTGCCTAGCACTATATACTAAGCTACATTCTCACAGTCTAAGAAGTTAATTGCTTTCATTGAGATAACACTACTTGCTATCTATCTTCTCAGGAAAGTCATCTTTTCTGCAGTAATTAAAAGTATAATCCTATTACAATATTTATTCTCTTTTGACTTCTGTAGGCCAATAAACTTATAAAGGGGCTGTGAATACACAGTTCTTCTGATTCCATATCTATCTGTTCATGAAGGCAAGCACACCACTCTAAGGGGAAAAATGTGGGTAAGATGAACGACCTTCAATTTTTTTATGTAATACTTCTTCCACGCCACACAAAAAAGTATACCAAGTGCTACTTTATATAACATTGGATATCTGAAAAATAAGCCATGTTATTTTAATCCCCAAATCTTCTAAAATACAGAGGATGGGGAAAACTTTCTCTAAGTTACCTGGATGCTGACCTTGATCTTGATTTTCTGTTGTCAGGCATATGCCGTTTAACCTCTTGAATACAAGGTTGTTCTACTTCCATTTCCTTAAAAAAACAAAAACACCACCAAACGCCCCATTAAATGAGAAAAGTGGAAATTATAAAGGCCACGAAGACAAAATCTAAAAAGCAATAAATTACAAATTGCTTGCCCTGAAACACTTCTCTTTTGGTTACTTAAGGCCAAATTAAGTAACTAATAATGACCGGTCATCAGTGGAGAAAAACGGTTTTATATGGCTTTACAAGAACAGTAGCAATACTTCCTTACTTCTAGATATTCATATAAATGACACTAAAATTGGTAAGCTAGACAAAGGGTAAGCATTCTGTACTCCATCTCAATCTTCACAGGACCCTATGGAAATTGGTGAAAATTATGTCCACCTTCCAAATGAAAACTAAGGGTACAGAGGATTAATATTTCTTAATATTAAAAAACGTGCAGGGGCCTCCCCGGTGGCGCAGCGGTTAAGCGCTGCGCTGTGGAGCCGTTGGCAGCAGCGACGCGAGTTCGACGCCCGGCCGGGGAGAATCCCACATGGCGCGGCAGACCCCTCCTGCCTTGCCCGCTGCTCCCCTCAGCAGTGTATTTCTGATCTGCCTGTTCTGCTACCCGCTCTGTCTCTGGTGAACCCTCTCGCCGCCCCACGCCTCTGGCCTGTACCCCCAACTTGTATGTATAAAAAAAAAAACAAAAACGTGCAGATGGTAAACAGGCAGTAATATGCATGAAGTCTATGTAATCTAAAAGATAATAAAAAATCTGACAATGAAGTTTTATACCTGATGTGCCTTCTGTGTAAGTGGTTCATTTTGTGCTTGAAAAGAAGCTGGGAAAGGCTGCTGTACGGCAGGGGTTGGAGGAATCACAGGTTGCGCCATGGGAGGAAATGGAGGTGTAGGAAGAAGGCCAAATCCTGGCATCTGTCCATTAGGAGGAAGTGGAACCTTTCATTTTAAAAGAAAGTGCATGTGTAAATTTTAAATAACAGCTACCAAAAATAATTAGAAAAGCCCTTACTTTATCTGCAACAAATTTTGGCCAAGGAAAAACTACCATGACATGCAAAAATAATTAAACAATGTCTGTAAGTACCAACCTTTTCAAATAACTGATAAAGATCCAAGTACATAGGTAAAAATATCCAGTAACTTGTTTTAAAATTATAAAAACACAGGTCTGGCTTCAAATACATAAAGACATACTTTCACTTATGAGGCAATGTGACAAACTGAACTGAAAGTCAGAAGAACTGTCTCCAACTTTAAAGGTAATTAAGGCTTTTGGGAAGATGAGTGGTTAGAAGCACTGATTTCTAGCTAGGTTTATTTTATTTTATTTATTTTTTAAAGATTTATTTATTTATGCATACAAGCTGGGGTACAGGCCAGAGGTGTGGGGAGGCGAGAGGGTTCACCAGAGACAGAATGGGGAACAGAACAGGCAGATCGACGGAAATAAACTGCTGAGGAGAGCAGTGGGCAAGGCAGGAGAGGACTGCCATGCCATGTGGGAATCTCCCTGGCCGGAAGTCGAACTCACGTCACTGCTGCTGACAGCTCCACAGTGTGGCGCTTAATTGCTGTGCCACCAGGAAGGATTTATTTTAAAAAGGTTTATTTATTCATTTTTTAAAAATTTATTTTTTAAAAATTTATTTTTAAAAATTTATTTTTTAAAAATTTACTCCAAGAGGAGTTTCAATTAACATGCCTATATTTAGGGTTTCAAATATCATAATGAGAGCAAAGCACAACCTAATGTATTTCTGCATGTACCCTTCCAGTGCCAATACAATGAAATGTATAATTATATCATGTCATTATATTAGAGTATTCTTTCTAAACTATTTATGAGCTTTAAATGGTTAAAACATTTCAGTACTTGTCAAAACATTGTTAAATGTTCACAGGTTTTCTTCATATTTTTACTTTTTTTTTTTTTTTAAAAGATTTATGCATACAAGAGCTGGGGTGTAGGCCAGAGGTGGGGGGTGGGTGAGAGGATTCACCAATGACAGAGTGGGGAGCAGAACAGACAGACTGACTGAAACACACTGCGAAGGGAGCAGCGGGAGAGACAGGAGCGGTCTGCTACACCAGGTGGGAAGCTCCCTGGCCCGGGATCGAACGTGTGCTGCAGCGGCTACAGATAGCTTCACAGTACTGAAACTTACACCCTTGCACGACCAGGGAGGCCCTCTTCATATTTTTAAACACATGTAAAATACTTTTCAATTTCATTCACTGAAAAGCCTGGGAGTGGGATGGGGGTGGGTACACCAGAAAAAAAAGGACAATATATATGCTGACTTTTAATGGTGTACATCAGAAACTTATGTAATGTTATAATATATTGTTACGTCAATGAAAAGAGGAAAGTCAAACCACCGTAACATCATTCCCAAATGCAGGTATCCCATATATCAAGTTTGTGTTATGCTACTTAGCTTTTATGGAAGATCTGTGTCAGTATAACAAAAGGCAAAAATGTAAGAATAATGTTTAGCATTTGTTCTGTAGCTTGTACCCCAAGCACTAAGAGTGGCATTACTAAGCTCTTTCCCAGGAAATGGGAAGCCATATATTTGTCCTATCATTCCTTCTTTTACTTTATGTCAGTGTTATTTTAGGTTTTACATGCTACTTGGTGTAATTTAGTAGGTTATTTCTTGGGTCTGGGAATACTCAAAAATTCTTCCACATAAATTAATGGTAATTGTTTCTTCATTTAATGCCATTTCAACTACTAGCACTTCTGAATAGAATGGAAAACTTGTATACAAAAAGAACTAAACTTAATAATACAGGTAAGGAAATGGATATACGCTGAAGAGACTTCTTAGTACTATTTCTAAACTAATGCTATAAAGTACTTTCCAAGGATGGTTATACAACAATTAATACATAGTGAAAAAAGAAAAAACAAAAAAGTTTCTCTCGATTGTAGCAATGGAAAGCCAGGATTTGTATTTTCAAAACTACTCTGCCCCCATAATTTAGAGGTATAGTCAGGTTTAGGAAACTTTATAGAATATTTACTAAAATAAACGCAACCAACAAGTTTCTACTAGCTTGTTGCAAACCTCTATCGTTATATGCTTTTTTTTTTTTAAAGAATTCAAACTATATCCCTGAATATTGACAGCTGAAAGACCTCCAGTTCATTTAATCACATTACATTTATACATGTGGATACACGCACATGTGTATACACACACACACACACACACACACACACACACACACACACACACACACACACACACACAGCTCCTCCCAAGGGAAAGAGCTGTATAACTCAACAGACCAGTTCCCTGAAATACAGCCACCAAATCTCTCTAAATGATTTTACTAAAATACCCATTAAATTAAAAGCATGCAATATTTAGCATTTTTATTTTAGTAAGAGCAAAAACCAACTCAAAACAAGTGCTCAACAGCTTTTACTGGAGCTGTAGTACCACTTAACCAATCACACAGCTAAATAATAAGCGTAACCCATACACATGTTCTCATGAATACACTTTCAGTCACTATAAGCTGCTGCAGGAGAGGCTGTACCTGATGGTGCACTGGATCCTGCTGTAATGCCAACATGCGAGGCTGAAACTGATCCATTGTTTGCTGCTGTGTATATGCTGGCTGCTGCATGGCATCTCCAGGAAACCCACTAAAAAAAGTAAGTAAACTTTTACCAATTCAAAAACATGTAATATTATTAGCCACATTTATACTATAGAAACAAAGAATGCTGAGCATACTACTCAGGAGTCTTTTTTTTCTTTGATTTATATCCTTTACATTATTGTGTGTCCCCCGTCGATCTCCCCCCACCAATTCACCCGTGAACCATCACCATAGTCCCTTGTACTCTTTTCTCCCCAATTTGGTCTCTCTTCCTCCCCCTCCCCTGTAGAATGTCTCTTATTTGTGGCTGCCTGCTAGTTTTTGCTTTTGTTTATGTTTTCTGTGCTATTTTCTCCTTCTGATTTCTCATTTGGCTCTCTTATATTCCTCCTGTAAGTGATACCATGCAGTATTTTTCTTTTTCCTTCTGGCTTATTTCGCTGAGCAGGATCCCTTCTAGCTCCATCCCTGCTGCTGAGAACTGCATTAGTCTATCATTTTTGATTGCTGAATAGTACTTCACTGTATATATGCACCATACCTTCGTGATCCAGTCATCAATTTTTGGGCATTTGGGTTATTTCTATGTTTTGGCTATTGTAAATAGTGCTGCAATAAACACAGGTGTGCATGTGACCTTTGGATTAATTTTTTTGTGTCCTAGGAGTGGAACTGCTGGGTCATATGGAAGCTCCATTTTTAGTTGTTTGAGAAACCGCCATACAGCTTTCCACAAAGGCTGGACCAGTTTGTAGTCCCCGCAACAGGGGAGTCATTAATAGTCAACATTTTACTGAATCTTATTTGCCTGTATTATTTCATACTTTCAGCATTATTCCCAACCTAAAAATCATTTTTGATTATTAATCCAATAGGATCCCCACCCATTTGGGAGAAAATCCAAAATATCACAATTAAAAAAATGATGTTATACGAAAAACGGTTTTGTCACTAAATGTTACAAGTGATCTATCTCTGTATCTGCTGAGAAGTAGAAGAAAACTTACAAGGGCACCTGTGGAGGAGAAGCCGTGGGTGCGACGGCGGCCGTGGGCACGGCAGTGGCAGGTGCTGGAGGAGCAGTGGCGGGAGGCGCTGTGGTGGCAGCAGCATCTTCTTTCTTCGAGTCTTCCACAGCTTCTGGCTCATCATCATAATCAAATCGATCAAGTAACTTCTGGAACAGGTATGTATTTTGAAATTTAGATTGTGATTCAATGAACAAAAACAAGGTTAGAACATCATGGTATCACGAATAACCTCATTTTCCCACATGCTTGGTTCACAAATAATTTTTACACAAATGCCATTTGGAAAGAAGCAATTTTTTATTCTGCCTCTTCTCCAAGTATAAGTAGTGTTTTATTCTTATTTGGCAATATATTTTACAAAAATAGTAATTTTCCATTTTCAGTTTTATGTCTTATCCAACCATTATAAATGCCTCTAGTTAGCGTCCATATGCTGCTTGCTTGAATGTACCAATATCAAAAAGAAAAAAGAGAATAGCATGTACAGTGCCGCAAGAAGCTGCTTTCTTAAAACTTCACATTACTAGAAACTCTGACTTTAAAATAGACAAAAAAATGAACCAGGGCACATCTCTGGAGTATAAAGTCTAATGGAAGAGTCATTTAAAACTAAGATTGGGCCTTCCTGATGGCGCACGGGGTTAAGTCTCAGCCTATGAAGTTATCCACAGCAACTGCAGCCCGGGTTTGAGCCCGAGCCAGGGAGCTTCCCACATGGCACAGCAGACCTCTCCTGTCTCGCCCGGTGCTCCCCTCAGCAGTGCACTTCAGTCAATCTGCCTGTTGTGGTCCCGACTCTGTCTCTGGTGAATCCTCACACCCCCCTCCCCTCTGGCCTACAATCCAGCTCTTGTATGCATAAATAAATAAATCTTTTAAAAAATCAAAAGAAAAATAAAACTAAGATTACATTTATTCAGAAAGAAAGAAAAACTGAACACCTGTGGCTGCGAGTTGGTAGACTACACAAGAAGCCTGCAAAGTTGATATGGCTTCTTCTCTTCACAGAAAAGGAAAGGCTCAGCTGGTTAGACACATAACCAAGACCGCACAGCAGTGAATGGGACAGTCAGGCTGTGGATGGTAGTCTGTCAGAAGTCAGAGTCCTCAGTCTTGCATCAACCAAGCACTCAAGGCTGTGCCCATTGTGCTCATGGACTTCCAAACTCAAATTCCTCAACTTTTGTTATTCTGTGATAGTTATGTCTAGAAACTATCATTCCACTTTACTGAACAGGTTTCTGAATTAAGAAATGACATTCCCTTATTTGGGTAACACTTGTGTTTCTTTTTTCATAATTCTAGGCTACGTGGTTAAAAGTCTTCATTATAACTCAGTGTTCTAATCCACTATAACCAAGGCGCATATTAGCTTATTTAACTACCATGGCAACAATAAAATATAGGTACTACTATAACAGGGTGGTCCCTAGGAAAAAAGGTGTGTTCCAGGTTCCCTGTCCCACCCAAGGGAGGGTGGATCTGAGCAGGATATAAGAAGCTGGAGGAGAGAACAAGAGACAAGACAAAAGAGACAGGAGAAGGCAGGTAGCAGGATGGAGGCCAGAAAAGGCCCAAGGAGCAGACACACATGTAAAGAGGCTGCACTGGCCTGGACTGACTGAGACAGATGTGGGTGAGAGACCTGTGGGGAGGTGACTATGGCAATGTTGATCTTGATATTGATTTTGCTCTTTAACTCCCAGAATTATCTGGCTGTTTTCTGACCCTTTTCTGTGGGTCCTTGCCAAAAGGTGTTTTAGACTTGGGGCAGGCTTTCGGGACTTGCTTTGGGCCAATCCCATTTGGGTGGACTTTTACTCACGAGGGGTTGGGTAACTTTGGATGCTTGATTTAGAAACTATATTCTTTGTCTTCTCTGTCTTTTCTAATTGTATTAAAGTTTCTTTCCACTAAAGGTCTTATATGTTTTGTATTGATGTGGCGGATGGCAGAACCTATTTTGAGAGGGCAGGTTTTGGGGGTTCCGGGGGGTGTCCCTCTTCCTGCCCTGTAACACTATAATCATTATTTTATAGTGGTACACACTCAATTATGTAATTAAGTCAGTATCTAGAAAGTTATCAGTGAGAGGAACCAAAACTAAAATGCTAGGATTTATACCTATTGCTTTAGAAAAATATTTGAAGCAATTAAAAGTTAAACGGAGATCTAACCAAAACATTCCTGCTGCTTCTTGCAAAATTGACCATGTACAAAGTACCTGAAATAAACTTTTTGGTTAGCTCAAAACAGACCTTTTTAGTGAAAGGAGAAGAGGAGAATTCCTTTTTCTAAACTTGCTGTAATTAACCAACATTGGTGAACCCATTTAAAGTAAATGGGAGGGATCACAATTCAAATTAATAACCAGATAAGGATGCCACTAGCATTGCTATTAACATTTTTCTAGACGCTCAGGCACCAGTACAATAATAAAAAGAAACAGGCATAGATGCTGAAGAGGGAATAGTCATATTTTGCAGCCACTTACAAAATCTGAGTAAGTCAACTACAAAACTAAATGTTTAATACTGCGACCATTTACAAGATAAAATAAAAATCAAGTTTTCCACGATGGCATCAAAAACCAGATGAGAAGTGTTATGAAACATTAAACATGAAAAATGAGTAAATGAGAAATGTTAAATGACTTATGAAAAATGACATTTTAATAGAGATTCTATACAAGTAGCTTATCAGTACTTCTTAATCTAACCTGTAAATTCATAAATTCTAAAATTTATGCTAAAGTTCCTATGAGAAAATATGCTTTGATGGGTCACTGTGTCTATTATTTAGTTAGGTTATGATGCCCAGTCATTTACTGTGATAAAAGTATCTTTAAAATGTAATTAACACTTAAATAAACAGACTGAATAAAGAAATATCCTCTATAATGTGAATGGACCTCAACCAATCAACTGAAGGCCTCAAGAGCATGGAGTTAAGTTTCCTAAAGAAGAATTTTCAAGACTCCAACAAATAAACCTTACCTTGCAGAATTCAGACTCAAAACTCTAACATTCTTACCTGAATTTTGAATCTGTCAATCTGCCCTACAAATTTTAAATTTGCTAGCTTCCACAACTGCATGAAGCAATTCCTTAAGAATTAGTCAATTCTCTATTCCCTCATCATGTGTATGCACACACATTACTGTTTCTGCTTCTTTGGCAAACCATAATATATACACTCAAAGTAGCTAAGGAAAATTTGAAAAAGAAAAAAGGGGAGAGGGGAACACAACATTTAAAATGAAATACAGTATGTAAGGTCCAAATGTTTAAATTGTCATGATATAGAAATCAAACATCTATTAGTGGGACAGATTAGTGTCCAGAGATGACATAGAAATAAGTGGGAATTCAGTGTATGACGAGAATCTTGAGAGAGAACTAGCTCTTTTCAAAAATATAAAATTTATCTTGAGCCACATTTTAAGAAATTCCAGATGGATTGAAGAGATACACATAAACAAAAAATATAAAACTACTAGTAGAAAATATAAAACTAAAATAATACTAGTGGGGAGGACTTTCCTAATCTAAAACAAATAAAACCACAATACTTATATATGTATGGCAACAGATCTGAATGAATGTACACAAATCTGCTCAAAGCAAAGTGGAAGGAATCCCTTTAGAATTTAGTTGATTTTTTTTCGACAAGGGTATGCACCTTCTTTCAATCAGTATTCATAAATTACTGTGACATGATTATTTAATGTATACATTCTAATTTGAACTACCAGCAATAGTTATTTTATCTTATGAGTAGAATGCTGGAAAGAAACAAACTTTGGAGATGATTAAAACTACAACGGTATCATTTAACTCTAGGATTTTCAAACTTAGTGTTTTTTAAATGTAAAACCTATACAACAAAATGAAATTTCATATAGTCAAAACCAGTAATAAGGAAGCTATATATACCAATAATAGACAAGATTGGAGTTGTCTGAGTTAATAAAGTTCAACAGGAAGCTCTGAGTTGTATGAATATGCAGCGTATCTATGTCCTTACTGGCAGTCCCTTAATCACACCTAAGGCCTAAAAAAACAGTAGGAGACAATAAACCAATCCAAATTCTCATATCACATTTAGATAATAACTAAAGATTTTTAACATCAAAAAAGGAGAAAGCAGTTTACATATTCATCAGTAAGAGAATTAGGTTGAACTGTGATGTTCCCATGTAGAATACTCCTGATAAGTAAAAATGTAGATCTAAATCTACTAACCTTAACAACAACAAAGAGACAAGGAGATTAAGGTAAAAACAAGCGAATTAAAAATAGCATAAAGTATGACCAAATAAAGGAAAGCATAGAGCAAGGAAATTCTGAAAAGACACAGCAAAGTGGTACAGTAGTTATCTACAAGATTAATAAACACAAACATTAATAAACATTCTGTTCATGTTCCTTTATACTTCCTTTTAGCTGAAAAAAAATTTTGTTTTTGCAATGAGTATATGTAATACATTTACAAACCAATGAATGTTTTGATGAGGGGGAAACTCCCTTAAAATCTCAAACAACAAATGAACAATGAACAGAGAAGCTAGAGAAGGGATAACGTTTACATTCTATGTTTAGTCACATAAACAGTGGGCATGAGGGGTTATGTGAGAAGCTTACCTTATCAAATGCAGTTTTTTGTTCAGGTGGGGGGAAAGCAGCTTTCTGTTCCGGGGGTTGTGCGGGAGCTGACTTTAACTGAGCTGTGATAGCCTGAACCTGAGCCATCACAGCATTGTCAATGGCAGGAGATTGCGGTTTTGGAGGCTGCTGAAAAGTCTGAAGGATCTGTTGAAGCTTAAATAATGGAAAAAATAAACCACTAAGTATTATCATAGTGTCAAAAGTTAATTTACTAAATGTGGGATCCCCAGCTCCTCCCTGGCCCCCCGCCTTGTTCCTGGGATGTAGTTTGGTGCCAAGTTCTTGGTGAAGCTAGAATATAGTCAGGCAAGGGGGTCTCTTCCAGGACAAAAGTCTTGGTTTGAGGGTATCTGCTGAAAACAGCAGGCAGACACTATGGCCAGATCAGTATAACCAGCTAGACCACTTCAATAGGAAGTTAAGCGTAAATAAAATTAGAGGTAAGATGCTTTGAGCAGTAACAGCTGTGGCGCCCCCCCAGGGCAACTTCCCCTATTCCCTGCCTCCTAGCTTGATACTATGATGCAACCCCAATACACATCCCCACCATGCATCTTCCTCCCTACTGCCCACCTTCCTGGAATCTTATCCCTTCTAATGAAAGTGTGAGACTGGGTGAGAAGAGGGGCCATTGCTCCAGAGATGTGACCCTGAGGCTGCATCTCCAGAGGGCTGGTCCCTCTAGGGACCCTCTCTCATTCTCTCACTACTTGGACTCCTGAGTCATTCTTTCCTCGGTCCCATGCTGCTTCCAACCTTGCCGCCTCAAGAGGCGACAACTAAAAGCAAAAACCTTAAGATTACTTAAAATAGCATAGGCACAGAGTAAACCAAAATAAAAGATTCTGTCTTTTAGAAATGATTAAATTTGTAGTGAATATTATAGGGATGCAATGGGAATTCCTCAAGATTGAAATGTATGCTGATGACTCCAATAGCAGAAAATGAAAGTTAAGAAGAGAAAGCACATGGAATTGTGAACAAGGCAATATTTTCTAGAAAAAATGCAAAATCACCTCCAATTTAAAAAATGTCAAACTCCACTGGAAATGCTAGAATTGAGAATACTAGCAGTTCTGAAGTTGTCTTCAAAGTGTTACTGCTACTTCTCAGTATATTTTTACCTTGCTTTTCACCTTTTCCCTATTACCTTTATGCCATTTATTATCTTTCCAATGAAGGAAAGATAGAAATATCTGTTGAAAAGTAGAAATATCTCCTCCCTTGAATGTACTTATTTGGAATAAGTAGGATCTGACAATAGCATCCAACTCCAAACAATTTAGTCTTTAGACAGGCAGCTTACCTGTTGACCTTGAGTTGTCTGGAAGAGTTGGGCTACAGCGGCAAAAGCATCAGAGCTAGGCAGCTGTGGCACAGTTGGTACAGAGTTTGTAGTGGCCTGGGGAGGTTCAGAAGAAACTTTAACTGGTGGTGGAGGTGAACCTATAAAAGAATAGTGCATCATTAAGGTCCATCCTACAAATTTTCCTTTTTAAATTCCAATAAGATCCTTTGCTAAAATTAACTTTTCAGTTAGTTTAACACACACAGACTGTTGTGCTGGAGTCTCTATTATAATAAGTACTAGAAAAGCATACCATTGTTAGAAAAAAGAATTATTGAAAGAAAACCATACCTTCCAGAGGTAAATTCGTTTTCCTCTTATGGAAAAATTCCAGCAATATGAACGAACAGACTCCAAACTTTCCATGTACAAAAATTATGCCATTTTCTAAATCCACAGATACACTTTACTGTACCTTCATTATTAGTGACATTTTCTGCTACTGGAGCAGTGTTACTGGTTCCTGCTGCCATGTCCAAAAGAGGCTGAATAATTTCAATTTTGAATACTCCATTTTTTTGCCAGAGGTTCAGCACACGAACAATTTTACTCTGTTTTGAGTGAGAAAATATGAATATACAATAAATATACCAAAATTTTTATTTATTTTTAAAAATATTTATGCATACAATAACTGGGGTTTTGGCCAGAGTTGTGGGTGGTGAGAGAATTCACCAGAGACTAGAGTGGGGAGCAGAACAGGCAGATCTACTGAAGTACACTGCTGAGGGGAGCAGTGGGTGGGGCAGAAGAGGTCTGCTGTGCCATGTGGGAAGCTCCATGACTGGGGATCAAACTCATGCCACAGTGGCTGGTGATAGCTTGATAGCAGAGACTTTAACCTCTGCGCCACCAGAGAGGCCCCTGGTAATATATCCTTACTAAGTCTATCTTGTAAACAAAAATAATTATCATCAGAATTACAACCTTATTAAGCTACTCTATTTTCTTCAGAAAGAAAAAAGGACTATAACCTAGTGTATCAAAATAAATGTTATATTAATAAAAAATGTATCTGAAATTTTCATTATATTCTATTTATGGTTACAAAGAAACACCATCACTGGGGGAAAAAATGTATCTCAGAGAACCAAATGCTGCGAAGAAATATTTCTTCAGGCTATTTTAACAGACAAGTATTTAAGAAACTGGCCTGTAACTGGTAATTTGTTTTGTGGACTGATAAACATAAAGGAGATTCAGAGATGTGTAATTCACTTACTACTGAAGATATCATTTTCTTTTCTGTTGTTGTATTTATCCCACAAAAGCAATTCTCCAAGAATATTATACCAAGACAATCAAATTTACAAGCCATTTATTGCAAATGTCTTTATCACTTACTATTCAGAGTAGGCTTCTCAGTATATTGAAAATATCTCCCACCTATTAGAACTCAGTTATTATGTTTATGATGTTTTCCTTCGTAGTACATAGTAAAAATCAATTACACAAAGAATTAAATACTATAGTGTGACTGCTAACTTTTTTGCTCTAGCATCTCTATACGCTGGAGAAAGTCCATCAATTTTTGGTCCCTTCTTTCTGGAATAAGTAACAACCTGAGATGATCACTGACTTTCTCTACTGCAGAATTTCTTTTCTCAAGTAAATCATTCCAACAATGAATAAGTCTTCTTTAAAGTAAGAAGGTGCTCCTTTCAGATTTCAACAGTACATTTATGAAGAAGTTCACAATAAAATAAATGAGGTGCCCACTACAGAAAACTGGGCTTTGTTTCAGGTTCACAGAAATCACCACGTGACTACCTGCAGCACAACAGCAGGCAAAAACAGCAGACTTCGAGTATGTGATGCACATTTTGAACAGATTTAAATATAGAAACATAAACAAAAGAATACAAGTTTTAACTTCAAAAATTATTAATTATACCTTATCTTCAGATGGACAAAGATATAAATATTGGAATGTGGCGGTTATATTTTTAGAGAATCTTGGCCCAAAAACATCTTTATCAGTTCCAAACTGATGACGAGACTGTCGTACAATTGAGTCGATTACATATAATCCTGGAACCTTATATTCTGGTTTACACTACAAAAACAAAGATGTAAAGTCAATATAAAAAATGCAACATCTTAATCTGATACTCTTTGGTCTCACTTTTATGAAAGTCTGTCTATCTAGTGGTTGTTTCTATTTAGAGCTTTTCAAATTTCACACAGATCTATGTATTACTAGCAATCTCTCAACACTTCAGACTCGCAAGATTTTACTTTTCTCTGATCCTTTACCTCCCCACACGTAATTTCCCGGAATATATTACTTTACCAATCCCTCAGCCACTTCCACACAAATCCATGTATTAAAGTCTCTACTTCAACTCAGCCTGCTTAAAGTTAATTTACCTTTTAAAATTAGATAATTGTTAAGTACATATCAATTTTAATTCTCTTAAATTATGTACCAGAGAAATACAAATTCAAAGGAAAGATAATTTTTGAAGTAGCAAACTGACATGATAAAAAGACTAGAGAAACAGACATCTACATACATTTCTGGTAGTACAACCTTTATGGAAGATGATTTGGCATTAAAGCAAAACCTTATTTGATCTAACAATTCTGTAACTAGAAATTTACCATAAGGAAAACCCTTAAGGTATATCTTATTTTGTTCCACAAGGCTATCCAGTGTCTGTAAAAAGTAAAAAAAATCAGAAATAGCCAAACATCAACAGGGAAATGGCTCGGTAAATCATGCGATGGAGTATTTTGCAGATTTTATAATAAATTCAGAGGGAAAAGCAGGTCATTAATCAGTATATCTCTGTTCTCTTATAAATACGCATGTATTTAAAAAATGAGCAAATGCAAATGTAAACATTTACCTTAATTTGGGATGGTGCTATACATAGGTAATTTATTTCCACTTAACTTATGTGGCATTTTGAATGCCACTATGAAAGTCTTTAGCGACCATCTTTTTTGTCTGTTTAGGATTTGAGCTTGAAATCCTATCTCTCAGCCAGTAACCAAAGGCCATGGCTCAGAAACATTTCCACACACATTAGTACGTACTACACATGGCACAACTACAGGTTGGGGGAGAAGACAAAGATCAAGATGTCTAAGATTCTGAGTTCTCAGCCCTCTACCAAGACAAATGTGTGCTAATCACAGTCAAGAGACAACATACAGTTGTAGAAAAAGTTTACAGTGATAGCATTTGAATACTCCAAGAGGAGTTAAATGTCAACAGAGTAGACAAGGCCATGAGCAGAGAAGGCACATGAGGCTCAGGGAAAAGTCCTGACAGAAGAAACTTGTTCAATGCCTGTCTCAGAGTAAGTGCTCAATCAACAGTACTACTATTGAAAGGCAATTAAAAAGAACCTCTAGCGATAACTTTTTGCTGAGTGGCTTTAGAAGGAAGCATACAAATTTTTTACAAAGCAAATCACAAACACAGATCACAAATAAAAATAGGTAATAATGAAATGGATAGTTACCTTTTTGATGAACTTTTCTACTATCTGAACTACATGCTTATAAAGCTGTAAAGAATTAAGAGAAAATTATTGTCCAATTTATGTATTTCTACACTTTCTGTAATTAGAAAATACTTATAACCTTGAAATTTGTACAATCTGAATAATTTCAAGATGAATGATATATGAGAAACAACCAGCCTTAACAAATTTAAGAGTTAACTAATAGAAAACTACAAAAATTCCCTCTAACAGAATGTGCTTTTCTTAGATTTTTAAACCATAAGCCTCTGTAAAGCAATATATTATCAGGCAACTGTATGAGAGAGATAAGAACAATGGTATAAGAACAAAACAAATCCATTTATAAACTTAATTAGGTGTAATCCTGTAAGAATTTAGTTTCATGGAGGTAATTTTTTCAAGTTTGTTGAAATTAACTTGAAATTAATACTCAGCTGATTTATTGAAGATATTTTAAATGAAATAAAGAAAAATGCGATTCTACTTTCCACTTCTTGAGTTCAACTGTCTTAGTAATACATACACACATAAAAATGGACTATGTGAGGTGACAGATATGTTATAATTAGCTTTATCTGGTAATCCTGTCACAATGTATGCCTATTAAATCATCATATCCTGTTACATAATACTAAGTATTTAAAACTGTCAGTTATAGCTCAATAAAGCTGGAAAAAATATAAAGGGGACATACTGACAAAAACTAAAAAACAAAAGAAACAGATTTTAAAATGTTTTACAATGCAAATGCACTGTACTGTATTATCACACATCTTCAGCAAATGGTGACGTGCTCTTTGATTTATGCTTGAAATAATTTAGATAAATTTAACAATAACTTTCAAAATCTTTCAACTTTACTGTGTTTATTTTGCTTTTACCTTAATAGCTTTAATAGCAGCTTTCGTGATAAGAATCATCTTGGCTCGAGAAATGGGAGGTTTCATATCCATAAGTGAAAAGAGCTTGAAAAAACAAAACAGGAAAAATTTTAATTGAAGGTAAAATTAGAGATCAATTACCTAGTTTTACAGAGATATTTGCAATCTATTAGCTAAATAATAAAATCAAGGGACTAAGTTTAACAATTTGGCTAACATAGAGAAATGAAGAGCTTTCCCACAAACCTACAATGGAAAGAGATCATGTTTCAAAATAGCAAAAAAAAAAAAAAAAAAGGCAAAAACACACACAAAAATAAGACCTATAACCAAAAATTATAAAACTTCACTGGAGAACTCAAATGATTTGAATGGAAACAAATTCAAATGATTTGAATGGAAACAAACACATCATGTCCCTGAAAGTGACAAAGTGTGAGGCCCAATCTAAGGGTAATCTCAACCCAGATCTCATGGAGAGTTTGGAGGGCTTCAAATAGTTCTAAGGCTCATTAGGAGAAACACGTGCACTACAGAGATGAAAAAAATGTGAATGCTATTGTAAAGCTGAAATTTAGAATTTGATCTAGTCAAGAATAAAAATGACACATTCAACAGCATTACAGCAGTAATTCCAACAATCAGGAGTGCCCCAGCAGACTTAACCACACATGCCTGTTCTTTTCTTCAGACTTAAAGCCAATCAAATAATGGAGCTTATATTTAGCTTTATAAATTCAGCAGGACCTCAAATAATGCCGTTTTGTTCAAAGTCCTCATGTTATGATGTTGAGAGAGACAACTGCCAGTGAGGACTACTGTCTGTGTGAGTTTCTTTGGTATCGCAGTTTCCTCCCACATCCCAAATATGTGCATGTTCAGAGGCTTGAGTGCGCATGGGTGTGAGTGAGCGGCCCTGTGATGGAAGGGCCTCTGTCCAGGTTGGTTCCACCTCGCACCTGAGCTGCTGGGATAGGCTCTAGTTACCCTTTACCCTGAGTAAGTGAGCTGGAAAAGGAATGAATGAATGGATGAAGAATATAAATTACTGCCTCATATTACAGTTGTTTTGGGTCTTTAGGAGTTTGATGATTTGTGACCACAAACATGCTACAGAAGTAACTCTTGTTTATATCAATTGGTTGATGGTGACATTGGTTTCATTACATATAATTTTGTTTAAAATTGTAGTTTCTAAGAACCTACCTGCAACCTCTAAGGGAGGGCTTACTGTTCTTGTTTTTGTCTTGCATTGTTTAATAATCACGGGCACATACTCACCTGGAACTTCTAAAAGGATATTCTGAAATAAGTTTCAGGGGTTCCTGAGCATTAACAATCTCATATGAATCATTTCCATTTCTTTCCAATTCATATTATACAAAAGCTTATACATTTTGTAATTCCTAAGACATACACCTTTATTAGACACTAAGCGGCTTGCCTAAAGAACAGGTCTCTTTTTTCCCAGAGTAAATATAAATAGTCTTCCACAGCTTTTCAAAATCATGCACACAAATGAGACTACAGATGACAATAATTTAGATAAGGTAAGAATGCCAGATATAATTAATATAAGAACCAGATACTCTAAGTGGAAACTGTTCCATAAATGATTTAAGATATAGAAAACAGGAGAAATACAATATAGTAACATAGGAATTCATGAAAAAGGGGATTCTCTAAAAAGCAAAGTCATGGGTCTTTATAACGTAACTTTATAACCAACATAATAAAAAATTTTCTGATAATACTCACTAATAAAAAATTAGAAAGGAAGTAATCGTTTACATTATATAAACCAAAGAGTAACTAAGCAACCATTTAAAATATTTCAATTTAAACACAAATTCTGAAAATATCAACAATGCATGAAATGTTTAGTACACATTTACAAAGGATATATTCTAATCATTTTAAAGTTAAAAAATGTGTTGACTATCACAGTTGTATTTCCTTCTCTGTAACCTTGAAACAAAGAAAGGGGATACAAAAGTTTATACACAGACATTAAGAACAATCAACAGATGGGAACTACTTCTCTGGTCATCATTAAAAGCCCAGGGAATCATGTTTCAGTGAAGCCTAAACCAGGGATAATATTCATTTATGATTATTTCAGCAGTAAAGCAACTTGGCGTATTAAAAAACAGCCAACTGAGCACACAAGATAGACAAGTGTATTTTTTGATGAAATACTTTATAGCCCATACTTAAATAATAATTTATTTTCAGAAACTGAAATACAGCCTTTATCATAGAGCAATGTAACCATCATTCATGTCAAAGACCGGAAAGAGAATCTTCAAGTGCTATCATGTAAGAGGCAGTAGAAGGCTGCTATTACATTTCATAATGAAAAGACAACTTGGAAAGACAGGAGAACCTGTATTTGAGTGCCTATGATGTACAAAGGAAAACTGAGTTTGGTGGTGCATTATTTTATTTAAATATATCAACTAACAAATTCTGTTACACCTGTTTTGAGATACTCGAAAGGGTTTTATTTAGTTTACGTGATGCCCGGGGGTGGATCCACGCCAAAACTTGTTGATCCTAAAGCTCCAAGTCCTAAGAGCATATTCATGCCCTTAACCAATACTGCTTACTGACGAAATACATGCAGAGATCATTAATCATGCAAGGCAGTACAGATAAAATGCCAAGCAGTTATCTGTGCCTGTCTGTGTATCATGATGATTCAGGAATAATGGCAAAACATACTTAATTTAATCTGGGATGCCCACTGGCGGAGACTTCAGGAACAGACAAGGATATGGATCTTGAACACAGGAGAGGCCCAGTTTAGAAAGTGAAAAGTTACAGAATAAAAGCGAGAAAGAACTTGTAGTAAGAGGGCAATCAAGAACACATACCTAGCAAGGGTGTACCAAAAATTCCTAGGTGGGGGCTGCCGAAACGAACACCAACATGACAATAAGATGACAGAACACAGGCTCAACAATTAACTGCCTGGGAAATCCCGTGCAAGAGCTGGGTTTTCCTCATTTTTAAAATGGTATAGCAGTCCTTATTTGGGGGAAATTTAAGAATACAGACAATACATATAATGGCACTTAATGCAACACCTAGTACAAAATATGCAAAAAGGCATTAGCTATTATTATCACTACATATAATTTTGCGGACAAAAAGAAAATTCTGGCAATAATCCAGTGTTTTTCAAACTGGGGTGAAATACATTGGTAGATTATTAATATGAATTTAATGGTTGTGACAACGTCAGTGGAACAGAGCAAAAACTAAAACAACAATGCACAAATACTGCTTGGTGAACTTCTCAGTTCTGGGGGTGGTGGTGGTGGTAAAAAATATTAAAAGCTATGATTTAGAGAAAAATTTTGATTTCTTAGAAATGAGGAAAATAAAACCCAAACTAACTATAAAAGCTTGGATTCCAAAGTCACTAATACATTTCTTATGGACAAACCATGAGACAAAAGTTGGGACGATGCCGTATTTTTCAATCAGGTTTAGAATACACATAGTACATGCAATATAGAAAAGGGGTAAAAATCACTTAGGCTCTAGTTATTTTTAACCAAAATCCAATCTCAGCCAAACTATGTCAAGGAAAAAACCTATTAGCTTTATGCAGAAAGGCTGAATATTATAAAATTTAATATAGTGTCAACAAATTCTACAAGTGAAAAATAAATGAGGTACTGTTATCTAATTCAGACAAATCAGGAAGATCTGGTTTTGAATCTTGGTCCAGACATGTACATGATTCTGAGAAAATTAACCTCTGAAAACTGCAGTGTCCTCATAAATTAAAAAAAAAAGATATACTGGTCTATATACTGTTATATGCTGTAAATATACTAATTGATCAAGAAGAGTTCAATTAGCTTTTGTATGTACAGTGACTGGTATAGCACCTGCAAAAGGGCAAGTTCTCAACATTCAGCACAGCGCTCTCCCTGCTATTACAGCCTGTATTCACAATTAACATAAACTGTCAACAACAAATGTGTCAAAGAAGCTACTGAAAACCATAAAATGCTCCTATATAGAAAGCAGCAGCAATAGGTCCCAAAACATACAAGAACTCTTAGAAAGAGTAAACAAATAGCAAAAACATACTTGCCAGCAACAGACAGAAGTTTGACTTTTCTGTCACTAGCTGAGTGACTATGAGAAAGTCTGAATATGAACACTGTACTGCTGTGAGATATGTGTATATATACACACACACAAAAGTCTACAAATTATGAAGACTCATTCATCAAGATCTCTTCTATTGATCCAGTTTCAAGAGCAGGTAAGGAATGTGAGAATTCTGGGACTGTGTCACTTGTAGACTTCAGAGTGGGGGGGTGATATTCACAGTAATAGGTAGTCTTACTTATTAACAGTCTAAACTTTGACAGGTTTAACTTTCCTAAACTGCAAGGATTTTTTTTTAATTTGAGAAAGGGATTGACAGTCCCCACCTCACCTCATTAAACTGTTAGGATTAAATGAGAACATATAAAAGGTCTTTAGTCCAGTAACTGACATATAAGTGACTAAGTAACTAGAGTTTATGTAATGCCCACAGACAGTTTATACACACACCCCCCCCCCGAGTTTTACTTTTTTGTTATGATTTACAGAGCTAGCTCACCTCCTTTGTATTACATCTACTATTCAAATGCTGCATTAGAGACATCTTCTCTGAAGTGAAAATACTAAGACTTAAAAGCTGGGTTAACACCTTAGTACCTAACCAATACTCATACCAAATTCAGCACCACTTTTTACAATGTATCTGGCAGATTCCATCTAGTGACAGACTTAACTCATAACTAATCAGCTTCAATGGTTATAGCAGTCTTCTTTGTACTGATTCTAAACCTCTTTCCTGAGACCTTCCCTCTCCCTTTCCAGTTCTTCCTCTAGAGAAAAGAACAACACTGATTTTTCTTACATGATGAAATATTTAACACTAAGCATGTTTCCTGCTTTCAGTAACTATTAGCTAAAGCAATGCTTTCTAGATCTGACTATCCTGCTTAATTCCCTTCAAGTAGTATATCCCAAAATGGACAGTAGCATATTACCATAAAATTAGTAGCTTTAAACAATATAAATTTATTACAGTTTTAGAGGTCAGCAGCTCACCAGTCAAAAGTAAAAAAGATATAGGCAGACATTATTTCTGGATGCTCTAGCCTTTTCCAGCTTTGACTGGGTGCCCACATCCCCACTGTGGCTCTTGGTCTCTTCACTACCTTCAAAGCTAGCAGCATAGTACCTTTTCTGTGACCTCTGTCATATCATTTTTCTGACTCTGCCTTTATGTAAGGATCCTTAGGTATACAAGGGGCTCATCTGGATAATGCAGGATAGATAACCCATCTCAACAAGCTTGACTTCATTAAATCTCTTTGCATGTAAGTTAATCATCATAGCTTCTGGATTCAAAATGTGGAGATCTTGGAGGGAAGGAAAATTACTTATTTTAAAAAATGCATAATTTGTTCTCATATCAACTGAAACCCTCAGTATTTTCATTGGAATTTCTGTCAAAACTAGTTCTTCATGTTGGTTTTATGTTGGTTTCTGACAGTTCTTTTAATGTACTCAGGTAGTCTGTCAATCATTTTTCTGCAATTTGATGTAGCCATTATTCCAATCAGCTTGTATATTTTATGAACTTTCCTCCAAACTTAATGGCTTTTTAAAAAATTAAAAAGAACAGGTCCTACTTGTAGGATGGCAATACCTGATAGTCCTTGGACACTATCAGTCAGCTAAAATTCAATTAATACTCATCCTGCCTGTATTTTTCTAATTTACTCATGATGAAATCATGTCAAATATCTTTCTGAAACATTTGACATACAGTCCTCACCAGACAAAACACTTTACAAAAGAAAGAAGTCTCATTTGTCTGTAATAAAATGCTAGCAGATCTCTTCTGGTGCCCAGTGAGCAAAAATTTCTAGAGATTCATAAAACAGTTTAACAGTATGGCAGAGAGCAAAGTTATTGCCACTAAGCCTACAATTTCTAGAATATGCCTTTTCCTACTTCTTAAAATTGAGCTGTCAAAGCAATGAAAAGAATTAAGTTATACACCAGCCTAAGTAAATTTTTCAACTTTTTATCTCTTAAACAATATTTCCTTTCAGTATCTTTCAATGGGATACTTACCCCTAGCTTTCTTCCCTACACTTCAAAATTTTTAGTTTCCTTTGTTTTATAACAAATTATACTGATTATATCCAATATTCCCTCCTTTGCTATTTTGACCTGCAGGATGAGAAAATTTGCCATAAGCTTCTATTATTAACATCTATTACAAAGTTTAAAAAAACACGTAGGGCCTCCCTGGTGGCGCAGCAGTTAAGCACTGCACTGTGGAGATGGCCTGCAGCTGAGAGCGAGTTTCCCACATGGCGCAGCAGACATCTCCTGCCTCTCCCCTGCTCCCCTCAGCAGTGTATTTCCATCGATCTGCCTGTGCTGCTCCCCACTCTGTCTCTGGTGAACCCTCTTGTCGCCCCACACCTCTGGCCTGTACTCAAGCTTGTATGCATACATACATCTTTTTTAAAAAATGTAATGTTTACAAAAAGAAATACATACATTCACAGTGACAGTTTGGTACTCAAATCTCCCTCCTGAAAGCAGATTATCAAAGAATTTTAATTCTGCAGACTTCCCTCCTCTACTCATTTGACTTTTTTTAAAAAAAGATTTTATTTATTTTTGCGTAGAAGTGGGTGCAGGCCAGGTGTGTGGGGGTGGGGGCGGGGGGGGGAGGGGAGAGGATTCTCCAGAGATAGAGTGGGGAGCAAAACAGGCAGGTCCACCGAAATTCACTGCTAAGGGGAGCAACAGGTGAAACAGGAGAGTTCTACTGTGCCACATGGGTTAGCTCCCTGGCCAGAGATAGAACTCAGGCCATTCATAGTGGTAAGTGCTGAGACTTAACACCCTTAGGCCACCAGGGAAGCTCCCCATTTGATTTATTATAACAGACACATTGGCCTCAACCAAATAAAGCATCAAATCCAACATAACTTTAATGTTTATTAACAACACATAAACACTTTATAAAAATAGTACAAGTTAAATTTCTTAAAATAAATAATTGGGGAAAAATTATTCTTAAATAATCTTTCCCACAAAGATGTTTTGTTCATCTAATTATATAGTCCAAAGACAACTCGATAAAATATTTATTGATAAAACAGGGAAGGGATAGTTTATAGTTTTCTTAACTGGCATTTCATTTTATGTCCTTAACATAATTTACCAAAGCTTTGTCTGAATTAATACAGTCTTAATTTTGGATAATTGAATCTAATGGGGGGTAAGTGGGGGAGGGCAGACAAGCTAGTTACAAGTTAAACAATTATCTGTATGCCATTCTACATTCAAGCAGAATGGGTTAGTAAAACAGACAGTAAGAAACAGTGAAAGTGAAAAATGTACAGAGGAAAGAAAGTAACTCAATTAACAAAAGAAACCTCAATAGCTAATTGATGAACAGAGAAAAAAAGTTCAACCTTACCAAATAATCAAAGTACAAATTAAAACAATCATTCAATTAGTTAGGTAACTGGCATTAAGTATAGATGAGAATAAAGCAAAGAGGGCACTCTCCTGATGAGACCTGATGGGTGAGTTTTAATTTCAGAGGTAAATATAAAACTATGTATCAAGACCCAAAGTCGTCCAAATCTTTTACACCAACAAATTCCACTTATATAATTTTATGTAAGACAATAATCAATTACTCTCAAATTTTCCATAAGTACTATTTTAAAATCAGAAAATTATATTATTAAAAAGATTTGCTACTATATGAAAATTTCCTAACATAACAGGGGGGAAAAAAAAGACTGAGGCACCTTAAAAATGTTAATGGTATTTACTGTGCTTATTTTCTAATTTAAATTTACCTAACTTGGGCCTCCCCGGTGGCGCAGCGGTTGAGCTCTACGCTGTGGAGCTGTCGGCAGTGGCGACGCGAGTTCGACGCCCGGCCGGGGAGAATCCCACATGGTGCGGCAGACCTCTCCTGCCTCGCCCGCTGCTCCCCTCAGCAGTGTATTTCTGATCTGCCTGTTCTGCTACCTGCTCTGTCTCTGGTGAACCCTCTCGCCGCCCCACGCCTCTGGCCTGTGCCCCAGCTTGTATGTATAAATAAAAAATAAATAAATAAATAAAAAGAAAATAAAGTTCTTTTAAAAAAATAATAAAAAAATAAATTTACCTAACTTGCATGAATTTCAAATAAAATATTAAAATTCATAGATTAAAAAATTAAAAAAAGTGTATCTGCCCGAGACTCAAAAATGCATTTCTCCAACTTTTGATTACAAATGCAATAAATACATAGAATTGTCATTAGATACAATGTGTCCATGGAGTAAATCTTGTCTTTGAAGTTACAATGTTTAAATCATAGGCTTATAAATCTTTAATGAAACTTTTCAGTTGCTAAAACAAATTTTTGGTAAAAATTATTGGTTTCAATCCTTATAATAACTGAAGTTCTATGGATATAAAATCCAAAATAGGGAAATCACTGTTACATAATTTATTTCCTTGTAAATTCCATCTACTTTCCACTGGGTAAAATCCTTTGATACACAAATGCTTACCAATTTTCCACTTGCTTTGAGGAAGGTATAAAGACAAGATATCAACAGGTGTGACATTAATATGAAAAATCCCTAATGGAGCAAATTTACAAGGCTTGTTGAAACAAGTTGGAAAAAATAAATTGTACTATTTTTCTGCTCTTACTGAGCAAGGTCTTCAGTTGTTCAAACACTACAAAATAGTTTCATTTAATTCTCTATAATATTCCTTTTTCAGATTTCTAAGGATTTCAAGCTAGATATTTTATACAAGCAACAACACTACACACAATTGTTTTCAAGTTCAAAGCGTTAAGAACATTTTACATCTTACTGCATTTCCTTACCTTACTACATTCTCCCATAAACTCCCCAACCTTTCTCCTAGTTACAGAATTTTCAGAAACATTTTATAAAATCCACTTACGTGCAAATATACTGTAAATATTAAAAATAAAATCACTTTTGGGTTAATTATATTTCTATGTGCATTAAGAAAATACAATATATTGGGTTGTTGGAATACATCATGACTTTTCCGACAACTAATAGTAATATAGCACACAGTAGATTAAATGTCATCTGATTAATAGTTTTTTTTTTTTTTTTAGTATTTTTCATTCACTTTTAGTTATATCACCAAGTCCCAATTCCGTTACCATTTGCTACTAGCAGAACTAATTTTCTAATTAATTTCTGATGACTTACTCTTTCAAGTATGCCCTAACTTATTCTTCACTTAAGACTATCTCCTCCTACTGCTTCCAAGCCTACCCCTCACTAAAACTTCACTTTAGAACCAAGACTACCTACCCCTCATCAGGGCTTTTAACCTGCTGGACTCCACAATAGGTCATTTTCTATTCCTTACACTCTTATTTTGGTTCACTGAACTGCAATCAAGTCACAACTCCTTCCTTTTCACTTGCTCAGGAAATAGGCCAGGAGGTGATTTTAGGAAAATCCAAATGTTTATCCATGCCACTGCTCTACTTAACCTGCACAGATGCCAGACCTCAAAATCATTTTTTAAGGTACATCACTAGCAAACTGCTCTCCCAGCAAAGTTGGCTATAAAACATTTTTGTGAATACATTATTTCCTCCTAGACTACACTACAAGTCTAAATAAAAATTGGTTCCAGGATATAAAAACATTTGATTAGAAGGAAAAGAAATAAAATTATCCCATATTTTATACATTTTATTTATACTCAATAATTTCCACAAAGTTTGTGATTATTGAACCTATGCACAAGCATGGGATTAAAATAAAAATGTTAGCACTTATAAAATTCCCAATTACAGTATTTTAGTAAAAAGTATAATGCATACAAACACCTTAAAATTCAAACATTAATTGTACCTACTGCATTACTGTGGATGACTTACAAACTGGGATGTCATAAACTCCTTCCAAAAGCATGTTATTATTTTGACAGTGCACATACTGCTAACCGTTAAAGGTTGTTCAGTGAGTCCTGTTCCCTCACACATAAGATTAACTGCTAAAAAACCTTTAGAGCAGCCAAGGGGGGCTCTGACAAGCTCTTACAGGACTGTCAAATCTCAGACTGTCATTTCTACTGTGTGACCTCAGACAAGTCACATCATCTCTCCAGTAACTTTTAAAATGGAGAAGAACACAGAGGCAGGCAGGCGGGCAGGCAGACCTACACACTCAGAACAATGGATCCAGCTGGCTGGTATTTAATGAGCAAATGCAGAATTCCTTTCCTGTCCTTCCCATGAACTATCCTGAAAGGATTATTTCCTAAAACAGCACAAAAAAATTAAAGATATCTTTTAAACAAATTTAGGAGTGACAAAGTAATTTACAGAACCACTCAGTAACTACTATGTATTTTTTCATTTTGGTAGAAAATTAGATCAAGCAACAAAAAAATGAAATTGGTGTGCTAAAACCTAAAGGTTTTGTACTTGTCTTTAAACAGAATTTAAACCACATACCATAAAACTTACTCCTTTAAAGTATACAGTTCTATGGGTTTTACTATGTTCAGAACTGTGCAACCATAAACACTGCTTAATCTAGAGTATTTTCATCACCCCATAGAGAAATCCCATACCTATCTGCAGTCATTCCCTATCTTTCCACAACCAATAATCTTTCTGTCTCTATGGATTTGCCTATTTTGGACATTGTATCTATATATATATATACACACACACATTTTAAAAACCTAACTTTGTAAAACATGTTTTTCACATTTATTAAACAGTGAAAAGGATCTTTATAAAGATTTGAACATATCACCTGAATTCCAAACTTGAGTGTTCTTTCTGATCCATCATTCAGTATCTCTTAATTAAGGTGAACTAAGTGACGTAGGCCATTAAAGTTTAAAGAACAATTAATCTTTTTCCTAAAGGATCGACATACATATCATAGAAAATCTCCATATTATAGGATTCCTTTCAGCATGGTATTATTCCACTTCAGCTAAAACTCAGGTCCCACACGTCAAAATGAGGAAATAAAGCAGAATACTTTATGGCGAAGTGCATAAAGAACACGGGGACACCGCAGCGGCAGGTGTGCAGACAGCGGTGGAGTTCAGCTGCTGTCCTCTCTGGTAACGGCGTACCTAGAGCAGGGCAACCAGGCTTCCCGGGAGCAGGCAGTGGCTGAATTCTCTCTAAAGACTGAATACAAAAACATAATTGACTAAAAACTGTTTGTTATTACCATGCACTGGCAATTCTAAATACTACTAAGGATAAAATAGTCTTTCCCTTAAAATATTTTGTTGACTGAGACTCATGATTTCATTATTGTAGTTACTTACTGTTGTGTTTTAACAATATACAAGCATCAAATTAGTACATTTTTATTAAGTATCCTCTAATAAGCCAACCAGTCTAAATGTAAGTACACCAGGAAACTCTCTGGCTATGTGGTCCACACCCCAAACAAGCTATTTCGCCACGACTATTTGGAGAGTTGCTCCAAAGAGGTCCAGGAATGTCACCCTCCTTAGGTCCTTCTCCCCAATGCTGTGGTGACCTATATTCCTGTGTTTAAACAGTTCTTTCAAAAAATGAGAACTGTGTACAATTCTTCTTTCCTGACCCCCCTCCCCATGTGATATTTACAAACAGTCAAAATCAGCCTAAACAAAGATACAGTGGAACACAGACTGAGGATTCATGAACAAAAACAGTGCAGAATGTCATCACTACACAATAAAATGTAAGGCAGTTTATATTTACATAGCAAACTGCAAAAATGTTTAAACATAACAGAAACTTATAATGAATTTTTGGTGAAAACATTTCAGTAAAAATTGTGACTGAGGAGGGCCTCCTCGGTGGCAGAACGGGTTAAAGAGCTGCGCTGTGGAGCTGTAGGCAGCAGCAACGCAAGTTCGACACCTGGCGGGGGGAGATTCCCACATGGCCCCGCAGACCTCTCCTGCCTGACCAGCTGCTCCCCTCAGCAGTGTATTTCTGTCAGTCTGCCTGCTCTGCTCCCCACTGTGTCTCTGGTGAACCCTCTCACCGCCCCATGCCTCTGGCCTGCACCCCAGCTTGCATGCAAAAAAAAAAAAAAAAAAAATTGTGACTGAGGAGATATTTAAGTTATTACAATCAATTCTGATAGTATTGTGATTTCTAGAAGAGGGCTTTTTCTAGAATTCTGCCAGAAGTAACCTTAATGTTAATGATCTCTTATTGGTATATCTGCTATATAGCATATGACTTTTTGTAATTTAAAATAAAGTGTTCTTCAATGAATTATGGATGAAGATAAGCTTGATAAATGTGGCTATGGCTATAAGTGTTTACTGAACACAAACGTGAAGATCAACTTTGACAATCATCAACAAATATGCAAGTTTTAAATAAAAAATTGGAACATTATTATTATGATAGATCAGCATATAGGTTAGCTTTTCTTTTTCAAAAAAAAAAAAAAAAGGTACTAAAGCAATTTAAAAAATATTAGTTAGGGGCCTCCCTGGTGGCGCAAGGGTAAGTTAAGTCTCAGCACTATGAAGCTATCTGCAGCCACTACAGCAAGAGTTTGATCCCTAGTCAGGGAGTTTCCCACATGATGCAGCAGACCTCTCCTGCCTCACCTGCTGCTCCCCTCAGCAGTATGTTTCAGTCAATCTGTCTGTTCTGCTCCCCACTGTCTCTGGTGAATCCTCTTACCCACCCCCACCCCCACCCCACACCTCTGGCCTACACCCCAGCTCTTGCATGCATAAATATTTTTTAAAAAGAGTTATTTACTTATGCATACAAGCTGGGGTACAGGCCAGAGGTATTGGGCGGCGAGAGGGGTCACCAGAGACAGAGTGGGGAGCAGAACAGGCAGATGGACGGAAATACACTGCTGAGGGGAGCAGCGGGCGAGGCAAGAGAGGTCTGCCAGGCTATGTGGGAATCTCCCTGGCTGGGGGTCGATGGCGACGGCTCCACAGCGCAGCCCTTAACCCACTGCGCCACCAGGGAGGCCCACATGCATAAATATTTTAAAAAATATATTCATTAACTACTTTTTCCCCATTGTAGTATTTGTAAATTACGTGAAGGTCAAATATCTTTTTTTATTTCATAAAATATTTTTTTCTTTGTACAAGGGGTATTTAAAAAAAAAGGCTGTCTTGGATGTCAAATACGTTTGGTACTACACTGCTCTGTGGTCTCTTCCTACTGGGATTACTCACCCACATGGATTTATACCAAAAAGTCACCAGTTATCTAAACACAAATTTTAACTTGAGGTGGCCCTCCACTTTTCACTTTCTTTTTTTCATTTTTCTCTGCCAAAACCTTAGCTTTTGATTTTGAACTCCATTACAATTATATAAGATTTCTTGCTGAATTCACTACTCGTATTCCAGGTAAGCAGCAAGGTTTCTATGTATTTTTCTTCACAAACACCAATAAAGAACTCTAACTAAAAAGCAGTGAAAATTAATCAGTAAGTCATACAGATATTGAATAGGACGAAGGTGACCAATAGTTACATTATAAACAAACACAGTATTATATATAATCTGATTCTCAAAAAAAAAAAAAAAAAGAAAAATATCATGACAGTACATGATGAATTCCACTTATTAGCACTGAAATGTAGACATGTCCCCTAGTCTAAGTTCTCAAAAGATCTTGGTAAGGTCTAATTCCTAATGCAAATTTAACTATTTCCAATGCTACCTTTTCTATGGTCCAAATGTAACAACCAATGTTACCCCAAATTTGAAGGACTAATAAACAGTAAACTACTTATGTTATATACCTGTTAAAACAGGGTAACTAGATTGCTTTTAGCTCATCATTATAGTTTTATGCTACTGCTTTGTAGTAAAACAAAAAAAAAATCAGCATACTACCTCAACAAATGTTATGAATACTTCTAAAGGGTACATCACTGATGTAACAACTTTTTCCCTACCACATTATTAAAGTATATTCAAAGTGAGATTTGAATCTGCACAGAGATCTACAGGAAAGTTACTTGGAATGCTTAAGTTAATTTCACTTGTGATCCATGGCATAAGAGAACCACATACAATTTGTATACGCAAAATTTGTATCTGTAAGGACAACCAACCACCCCCTATTCCCCAATACATACACTAACTAACACTTTGTCAATTTTCTATGAGGTAGTTTTATCGCCTGCATTCTATTTCACAAGATTTATAAACCAATTTTTCTCTAAATCCTTATCATGTGTCCAAGTAATTTTTTCTGAAGGCTAGGGAGGGGGATATAATCAATAAGAACATCAGTGGCAAATGCATTCCAATCACCAGAAAGTCAGATCTCACTGTTGGAGACAAGTGATTCTCCGAGAATCAAGAGAGAGCAAAGGAATAACTATAACTTTTAATATCCAAAACTCCTGTGATAAAAGCACAACATGGTCAAATGAGGCAAAAGAAATATCTAATTTTACTTCAAAAATTGGTCTCTGTACATCTTTCAACTCTGTCAACTATTTCAACTTTTTCTATTTCTTTAGGTAAATTTCTCAAATAAAAGATCAAAAACAAAATAGGTTAAAAAAATAACAAGGTATCCTCATCATACAATTTAATTTAAATTCTAAAAGACAATCACACCTAGTTATCAAAAGGCAAAATATACACAGCCATAACAATTTCCAATGGGAAGAGGTAGAGAGCAAGCCCGCCCGGCCCCACCCTCACTAAGATATGGAACTCAACCCTTCCCCTTCAGTTAAGAAGACTGACAGCCCAATTGGTTAAGACTGCCAATGTCAACTCAGATACTAAGTAGTTATAAAGCTTAATTTCTGTCTGATTTTAAGATAAAATGAATATGAAAGTACTCATTTTCTTTCTGCATTTCAAAGTAGCATTGCATGCATACTATCTCAGTGCTGTGGTTCTCAGAAAGTAACAGCAGGGACCCCTGGGGGGAGTGGTGGGGGGTAGTGGTGTGTGTGTGTGTGTGTGTGTGTGTGTGCGCGCGCGCGCGCCAAACAAGCGTACAGCAGAGTTTTCCAGAGGCTACCCAATGTGTATAATTTTAAGAGACTGAATGAAGCAGGTTTGAGAATCCAGGTTTTATACAATCAAATTTTAATGAGATTTGCAAAAAGTTGAAATAACATCACTCTTCTCACTAAATTTTTAGTCAGTTATTCTTCATTAAGATGTTATCTATGTTAACATGCGAAAAGGTTTATCATTGTATTTTAAATAAATGGATTCCTCAGTTTAGATTCCTAATATGGTAACTGTCAATAAGCATCACCCACAGACATAAAGGTTTTCTGTGTCATTAACTTTTAAGAGTTTAAAGGAGTCAAAAATCTGAAAAGTTTGAGAACAGCTGTCCCACATATACGCTTAGACACACAGAGACATGGCTGATGAAAGTTCACAGTAGCTTTTAACAGCAAAAAATGAGAAACAACTTAAATGTTTTATGAACCAGGAATTCAGATAAAGATGGTATACTCAAACGATGGCACACTACACAGCAGTTAGGAAAAACTAAATGTACATAGTATTAATGTTTGGCATTGCATATATAATATTTACCCCTTATGTCCATCAAAACACAGAGTATATATTGTTTACAGAACACAGTGACTGACATTAAATTCATTATCTGACTGCATCTAATGGGGGAGGGGGATGATGGAACTGGGGATGGCAGGGAAGGAGAACTTCATATTTAATTAAAACCCTTAAAATAATAACAGCTGTCAACTCTTGTTTTATTTTCTCTGTACTTTTTTGTACTTTAAATGCCTTAAAATCATAGATACTGCAAGGAAAAGGAGGTGAGAACATAGTTTAAGAGTTAGAGAAAATTGATTAAAGGCTAAAAATTCAATGAGTGGGACAAAAAAAAATCCAATCTATTCTTTCATCACTTACCAAACTCTTCACCTTAAGGTGTGTATAAACATAGCAAATCACAATTAAGAGCTGGCTACACTTGATAATTGATTATTTTTCACTTATCTTTTCATCTTTCACAACACTGAACACACTGTCTTGCCACAGAAGTCCTCTGGTTTATTTTCTTATCTTATCTGTGCCTTCCTCTTATCCTTAATTTTGCTCTAATAACCCACCCATCTTGTTGCTTTAAACTATGCTTTTCTAAACTTCCTCTTTCCCAACATGCTCAAGTTTCTAGTCCCACCTAACAGCCACTAGGGCCTGAACACCACTTACTAAAGCCAAAATCTTATTTATACACTATCAACACTGGAAAAGTCTAGCACCGGTCCCTAAATTACTTTCTTCCCTGCACTCTTGAGGCAACTTTTCCCTTGAAGCCCTCACAACCAAACCTCTAAAAAAGACTTTACACTTGCTACCTTTTACTTCCTTATCACCACCATTATTATTACCATCTAACTCTAAACTTCACATTCCATTACCCCAAAGTTTTAGTGGCTTTCCCCTTCAATCCTAAATTGTAACTACTCCCTTGCTATAATATAAATACATCTTCGGGCAGTAATTAAGATGGGGCGAGCTGCATTCAAATCCCAGTTCTGCCATTAGCTAGCAGTATGTCCTAAGGTGAACAATTATTCAATTTCTTTGAAATCAGTTTCTTCATCTATAATTGGATGTCTATGCAAGGTTGTAGGAATATTAAATTAGATATGTATAAAGTGCCTAACATGCCACAGATGCTGATTAAATATTAATTTTTTCCCTAATGCTCTCCAGGTCAATTCTGAGAGTGACTCCCAGATACTGCCTTCTCTCTCCAAATTTGAGTGTCCTACATCCTAACTGCTTACACAAAATTTCCATGACAAACTGAACCTGTTCAAAAACCAGTCATATTTTCTTCTGTGCTTTGATGTCTGCTTGACTTGTGTAATGGCATCATCACCCTCTCAGTACTCTGAATGTGAGGGCAAAAGGTGCTTATAAACCTATCAGATGCCTATGTTCACGGATTCCACTGGCCCACATTCTTACCCTCCTCTTCATTCCCACTACAGGTATGCCAAGTTCAGATCATGTCTTTCCCATCTCAGTTCCTAATCCACCAATTCCCCACCCCCCCGCCAATTTTTCTTCTGCAATACATACAAATCAAGCAGTGATTTTATCACACTATTTAAAATCTTTTGTTTATCAACAGCCTAAAAATGGAAGTCAAACACAAGACAGACAAGGAACTTGTCAGACCCTAAACTACTTAACCACCAGCATTTTCCAGTGGCCTGCAGAGTTCACTTACTTCTCTGTACTGCTGCTCTTTCCTATCCCTTCTGAAATCCTCAAACTGATAACTTCTTCCCTTTCTAAGTTTTCACTGCTCCCCCACGGCCATCCCACCATACTAGATCAGGGCCCCAAAGCAAGCTGTTTTGTCACAAGTCATTTACCTAAGTATTGTGTGCTCTATTACACTAGTCTCTTAGGGAACAGAGGTCAGCCTCGGTAGTCTCACAGTATTCAGGAGTTTTGTAGAACTCAGTTTGTGAAATGATGGTAAGATTTGGAACAGTCAAGGTTACAGAGAACTAGGCAATACTACTTCACGAATGGGGAGAAATAACCGAGAAAAGCACTATAAACCTAGCAGGCACAATAAATTTTAAAGTCAGACTTTAAAGATCCGGCTTCTTTTTCAGAAGAAAGCTGGAATTGGCAATGTACACCTACTATAATGTGATTTGTAATTCATAAAAACTAGGAATAGAAATAAAAATTTAAGGAAAAATTGAGCATTAATAAGAAAATTCTCAACATATGTTTAAGAAGATTAAAGTACCTCCTTAATTCCATTTCCTTCTTTCTAAGAATCAATCTCATTCTGACTTTTGCCTTTTCAAAGTAAAAACTACTTATCACATTTTCCAGAATTAAGAAACTAAGTGTTGAGTATCAACTTCCACAATGCCTATGTCAGGATTAATTAATTCTGATCTTAAGAATACACCAAAAATCCTCTTCATTCACTAAAAAATGCCATTAAAAATACAAAAAAGGACCTCCCTGGTGGCGCAGCGGGTTGAGCGCTGAGCTGTGGAGCTGCCGGCAGCGGGGACTTGAGTTCGAAGCCCGGCCGGGGAAATTCCCACATGGCACGGCAGACCTCTCCTGCCTCGCCCGCTGCTCCCCTCAGCAGTGTATTTCTGTCCATCTGCCTGTTCTGCTCCCCACTGTCTCTAGTGAACCCTCTCGCCGCCCCGCACCTCTGGCCTGTACCCCAGCTTGTATGCATAAATAAATAAATCTTTAAAAAAAAAAAATCAAAAGTTTTTTTTCTTTTTAAATCTCGTGGGACAGACTTAAAATCTTTTTTAAATTGCTGTACCATTTGTGTTAATTCTCAATCTTTCAGCAAGTATTTGCACTTGTTATGGAAGGGGGATGAAGAAAAAACAGAAATCCCTGCCCTCACTGAGTCAACATTCCAGTGAATTCTGACTTCAGGAAACAAAGTCTAGTCCCTGAAATCTGTGGAGCATTATCACATATTCTCTAGCATCAAAAAATAGGAAATATTATTTCATTATTTGGAAAAATCACCACTGAACTTTAAGTGCCACTGTCCAACATCAGTTGCAACTACCGTTATGAAGACATTTTATGCACCCACGAGTTAAAGACAAATCATTTCTAGGATAACGTGTATGTCAATTATCGGTCTTAACTGCAGTTAATGGAGGGTCCCATATTATGACACTGCAAATGGAAATTTATAGCGCCTGTTACAAGCAAATTACAAAATCTCATGGTGAGATGCATCAAGTTTTCGACCACAGTATCAAGACATTTTGAAGTACTACACCTGACTTTTTAGGCACTGAGTTTATCTTCAGCATTTGAAAAAGGTAATCCAAATCGACATGACAAGAGTTCCCACTCTGTCGCTGCATTTTACAACATCAATGGTCAAGCTCCCGCTCCTCAAATCCATTTTGATAAATAGGAAGTGTGATAAACAGTAAGTGCGAAGTGGACTCTCCGAAATGCTCCTGGAAAGACCAGGGAGGAAACCAGAGAGCTTGAAGGAGGCAGGCAGCTTTGTTCCCACTTTTGGGAGGTTTTCACATGTAAATATTCCCGTAGAAGGGAGCTGAGGATTAACTGCGGAGGGAGGGGTGCGAAGGTGGGGGGCTGGAGGCCAAAGCCGCTCTCCAGCGGACTAAGGCGGAGCTAACACTGTTCTCTCCCATTCAACATCGGAGGTGTCACGTTGGAGGCACCAACCCCCAAAGAGGGTTAAGTTCCCGACTCGAAATGATAAGGAGCCACCCCCCTCTCCGATATGAGCCCCATTTCCCATGCGTGTGAATCCCGGGGGAGGAGGAGGGCCACCCTCTCCAACTCCGGCTCGACCCCGGATCAGAGTCCAGGCGCAGCGGCGCCGCGGCCTGAGCAACAGGAGAGTGGCGGCCGCCGCTCCGCGGGGCCAGCGACCCGCAGATGCTCCCGCTCCCCCACCCCCCACGCCCGCCCGCGCGTCTTTCTTAGCCCCTTGCGGGCTCCCGGTACTGCGAAGCCAACAACGGGGCTGGGAGCCGAGAGCGCGAGCGCCCGGCCCTGGGAAGGGGGCGAAGTTAGAGGCGCCGGCGCCGAGGCGGGCCGGGGGAGGCCGGCAGAGGGCGAGGGGGCTGCCGAGGTCGCCGCCCGGAGGGCGGGGTGGGGGAGGGGTGGGGGTCGGCTCCCCGGGCCGCCTCGACCTCTTGGGGCCACAGGCCGCTCCGCGCAGGCCCCGCCGCCCCGGAACCCGGGCAGGAAGCGTCCCCACCCCGACCAAGCTTCAAACCTCCGGCGGCGGGAGACACGGCGCCCCGGCCCCGCGGCCGGCTGGGCACCGTCTGCCCGAGCAGCCCTCACCTCCTGGTTGAAGGCGTTGACGGCGTCCATGTTCGCGCTGCGGCGGCGGCGGCTGCTCCGGGCCCGCCGGTCACATAGACCTCGCGCCGCGGCGGAGCGGGGCCAGGGAACCGGCCGGGCCTGAAGGGCGGGGGAAGGCGACGAGTGGCGGAGCCGGAGGCCGGGCAGGAAGAGGCTGCGGCCGAGGCGGCGGGGCGGGCGGGCGACCGCGGAGAGGCGGAGTGGCGGGCCCCCGCTCAGTCCCGTTCGGAGAATGAGGAAAAAGAGGCGGCGGCGGCGGCGCTGGGCTCCAACATGTCCGTTCGATGGTGGCGGCTGCGCTCTGCGTCTCGCTGACACGGCCCCCCGCGCCCTCACGCACTGGCCCACACTGGCCCGACCGGCGAGCGGGCGGGCCTCTCTCTCCCTCTCGCCAGCGGGATGGCGGCAGCGGCCCGAGTCCACGCCGCGCGGGGCACCCTGGGACGGCTCGGGCCTCCCAGCGCTTCCTGTGCCCGGAGCCCGCCCCGCCCCGCCCCGCCCCGCCCCGCCTCGCCCCGCCCCGCCCGCGCTGGCCCCGCCCCCGCGCTGCCCCGCGCCGCGCGCCCGGCGGCTGGCGCGTGACGCCGGGACGCCGGCTGCTTTCCCGCCGGCGGTGGCTGCTGGCCCGGGAGGCTGCCGGGCTCGGCTGCTGGGTCCCGGCCGGGGGCGCCGGAGAGCGCGGGATCCCTGGACCGGGAGGTTGGTCCCGAGCGGGCCCACGCCCGCGCACGCCTCCTCCCGACGCGGCGCTCGGCGGGGCGTTTTAGTGTGCCCTTCTGCCCCACAGGCCCTGCACCCGGCCGGGGCGGGCGGGCGGGCGCCGAGCCTCTCGCTCGCCGCTGCCGGGAACAAAGGGCTCGGGACTTACCCTCAGCCACTGGCCGTGCCATCTGCAGGTTCCCGTGCAGCCTCTGCCGGTGCAACTGCTAGTTGTGCGGCTTCACTGTGCGCGAGCTGAAGGACCGCGAAGGACGTGCGGGCGCTGGATCTCCACGTCGGCCTAAAGGAGACCCTGTACCAAACTTTGACGTTGATTCCCCCGAGCACGCTTTGCCCTCACTCTTTCCCTTGAGTTCCTACTGTCTGCCAGTTACTGTACTGAGTTCTGAGGATGTGAAAATAATAGAGAATTTCTCTGCCTGCAGACGAGTTTAGTGGGAAGGACAGGCAGATGAGAAGATAACTAAAGCAGACTAAGTCATAGGGCAGAGACCCTGGGGAACAAAGAAGAAATATTCATCTGGCCAGAAGTCCAGGAGGCTTCTCAGAGGAAGTGACACCTGAGCTACATCTGGAAGCAGCAGCGGCGGTTGCATTGCCTGCCTGGGACTGATGAGTACTGTGGCATCACCTCCCTGAAGGAGGATCAGCTGGCCCATAGGAAGGAAGGTGACTGAGAGGAATTGACTGAGACCAGGTCATAGAAAGATAAGAGGAGGGTATTGTTATGCAATGTTTTCTTTCAGAAGAAAGGTGTAGAGGAGCAAGAAGTGGCCACAACAATGGCCGGAATTCCAGAGGATGCTGAGGGCTAAAGGTGATGATGGAGAGGAGAAAGATGGTCAGGTATTTAGGAGTTGGGGTGGAGGGGCTGGGAGAGCTACTGTGAGCATAAGGAAGAGCTAGATGTCAAGGGCACCCAAGGTTCTGGCGTGGATGGTGGGTTATAAGTGCATTTCATGAATATATGGGAAGGGAGAATGGATTTGGATGAAGGCAAAGTAATGGTTAACACTTGTAGGTCAGGATCTAACCGACTTGCTTTTGTGTTACTTCATGTAATCTCCATAACAAGCTTCTGGGTGAGGTGCCTATTAGTAGTTTTATAGTTGAAGTGAGGCTTAATTCAGTTAACTGATGTGCCCGAGGCCAGATATTTCCTTCTGGAGCCTGTGCAGTGAGTGCCCCTGGGGCAAATAAGTGAAGATGTCTAGGAGGCAGTTGAGCAGACACTTGTGGGTCTGGAGAGCTGGCTGAGAGAGGAGGTCATTAGTGTACAGCTAGTGGTGGGAGGAGCTGAAAGGGATAGGAAATGAGACTGGGAATAGTATGTGTGCGGACCGGAAGTAGGAGTAAGAAGAGGCAGACAAAGCTCCAGAGGTTCGGGCCTGTCCAGTGCTGAAGGTGGTAGAGATCAGCCAGATGCATATCAGAGCATCTGGACCTCACCAGGAACGTTGGCAGGAGTGACGAGGGCAAAAGCTGACTGATGTGAACTCAAAAGAGGAAAGGTGGCAGATGTTTTGTAGAAACTTGGCTGTGAAGGCCACCAGGAAAAACCTAGAGTGGAGCAAGAGTGTGCTTGTTTCTTTAAGATGATAAAAATGTCCTCTTAATTGTTGAAGAAACAAACAATTTAGTTTCCAAATACTCTTTGCAGGTCCACCCATCATCTGTTTCTTGTCATTATCTATCTATCAACGGAACTACCATTAGATGTTTTAAACCCATTTTGCTTCATAAGTCTTGTCATGCAGAGGACCATAGACACAGCATTAGAAAATGCAGTTCGTAGCAGAGCAAGCTACCCCTTGGCTTTTCTGGATTTCCAAATAATGTCCAAGACCCCCACATCATGTTTCCAGCCCCCTGCCAGGGCACACCCCAAGTTTTGTCCTAAGCTGGACACCCCGGGGAAATGACATAACTTGACGCTTGCTCTCAGGTAAATCCCTCTGGCTCCTCCAGGTTAACAGGCCCATTTGGCATCTAGTTGGTGTTCAGACATCTCTTCCTTTCATCCGTAGATCGCCTGTCAAGCGAGCTCCTGCTTTGTGCTGTCACCATGCTGAAACGCTCCCCCTCGAACTCCCCCTCGTCCAGACTCAGCGTTGCTTGCCGTAAGCTTCCATAGCCCTGCTAGAGCACTTCTTAGCTTGTGTTGCTGTTATGGGGGATGGGGGGTCTCACTGTGCCTGCCCTGCCTCTATTGCTTTCTGTTAACAATGGAAGAACTTTGAAATGGGCCCACAAAGCCAGATAAATAACTCCCCTCAACATTCCCCTCCCCCCACCCCTTTCATTTCCGACAATCTTCTTTCCTCCTGTGAGTCAGGGAAATGATCTTGGCTAAGGAAGGCTGAAGTCTTTGTCTGGGGTGGGAAAGGGAGGCAGGGAGTGGAGGGTGAGTTTAGCATCACCTTGGACATGTTGCATTTGGAATTCAATGCCTCACAGCTATGGGGATCTTTAGTGGCTGTTGAATTGAGGGTCTAAAGGAGAACATTCTAAGTGTAGCATCCTATTGAGATTTGAATGCACAAAGAACAAGATTTGACTTCTAAGAATCTTGTGTTTGGAGTAGATACTTAGAGTAAGAGGGACCTTTCTTTAGGGTTGTTTGGTCTCTAGGTTCACAGTGTTTTAGGGGGGTATGTGTTCGCAGCCAGACTTACAGTGCTTTGCTGGCATTTTCTCCAGTCTTTCTGTTTTTCTCTATCTGTTCTGGGGCACAGGGTAGCCAATTGTACAGTTACTGCTGGACTTCCATCTTTATCTCTCTGGACAGTCAAGTCAAATCTTGCAAGAAGAAATTTTTGACAAGTGACAGAAACTCATAGGGCTGTGGTTTGTGAGCAAATTTGGTGGTGAGATGTGTCAGATCAAGCACTGAAGCAGGGAAAGGAGCTAATTCCTCCTTTCTCCACCATTTGTTCTGTTCAGGTCCTAAGGAGATGGTATGGTGTCCACCCACAATCGGGAGAGCAACTGACTTTAATAAACCCACTGATTCATGTTGATCTCATCCACCACGGCCTCACAGACACACCCAGAAGTAATTTCTGTGCCCCCATCACAAGCAATTAAAAAAAGAATAACAATTTCTCCTGGGCATTTCCAAAATAGAAACATTGAAATCGAATCTCTACTAAAGTGAAATGTCACCTTCCGGGACTCAACCACCCCAGTCTAACAGTTGCCCTTTCATTCATTGTCATTCATTCATTCACTAAATATGGATGTCTCTAACATGAGCAGACACTATTGTAGCCTAATGTTTAAGACTCCATACTAGGTGTTTAAGATACCAAGATAAGCAAAAACAGGGACTTCCTCATGGAGCTGCTCCTCCAGAATCCAATACCTGGGCCTAATATTGAACATTTTTTCATATGCACGCTGACAGTTTGTACCAGATCATGTATTATGAGAATAAAGGCAGTTCAATTTTTTCTAGCCACCATGCATGTCTTATTTATCTTGTCTGCACTGACTCGTCCTCCAGTTCAATTATGAATAAAAATAGTGAGAGTGGACACCCTGTGTCTGATCTCAGGGGCAGACATTCACTCACCACTACTTATATTATTGCAGTATTTTATAGATGCCCTATGAAAGGTGGAGGAAGTTCCCTTCTATTAGTTACTTAACTTTTTTTTTACTCCTATCAACTATGGATGAATTTTGTCAGATAATGTTTCTGGGTCTATGGAGTAACTAATAGGGTTTTCATATTTTATTCTGTTAATATGATGAATTACACTGATTGGTTTTTGAATGTTAAACCAGCCTGGAGTACCCAGATAAATCCTACTGGTCATGGGTTATTTATGTATTGCTAACTTCATCTGCAAAGATTTTGTCAAGAGTGCTCTCTCCTGCTTGCTTGAATGCACAAATACACACACACACAGACACAGACACACACACACACACACACTGAAGTTCATATACTTTCACGAGAAGAAGAAAAAAGTAAAGTCACTCCAAAATTTACATAGAAATAATTGCAATCAGCATTTTAGTGTGTGTTCTTCCAATATTTCACCTGATGGATGGCTAGAGCATAAATATACACACACGTATAGTATATGCATTTTTTGTGTATTTACACATATTTCATAAGGGAGGGTTTTTTATAACCTGCTTTTCCCTTTAGTTATTTACATAAAAAATATTCCTTTTGTGTTTATGAGTAATATTGGTATGTGCTTTCCTTTTGTAAAGATTTTTGATGCCTGAGCAGATCCTCATCAAATAAGTTGGAAGATATTTCCTCCTTCTTTATTTTCTGGAAGAGTTTGTATAGAATTGTTACTTCTTTGTTAAATTTTTGTTAAAACCTGCTAGCATCTGGGCCTAATGTTTTCTTCATGGGAAGGTTTATATTAATTTCATTTAAAAGTTGGAATAGAGCTCTTCAGTTGTTCTATTTCTTGAGTCAGTTTTGATCATTTGTATTATTTGAGAAATTTGTCTAGAAGTTTTCAATTTATTGGCATAGAGTTTTTCAATAATACTCTCTTGTAGTCATTTTAATATCCGTGATGGTATCTCTCTTTCATTCCTGATGTTGGTCATTTCTAAGTCCTTTGTAAAATTTTCTTGTTCGGTGACATCTATTTTATCAATTTTTCAAAGAAACAGCTATTTATTTCAGTTGTTTAGTCTATTGTTTGTGTACTCTCTGGTGCATTGATTTTCACTCTTTATAGTGCCTTCTGCTTGCATTTAATTTGGCCTTCCTTTTTTAGTTTCTCAAAACGGAAGCTTAGATCATTGATTTGAAACATTTTCTCTTTTGTAGTGTAAGCATCTAAAACTTTGAATTTCCCTCTCAAAATTCTGTGTCATGTTTTCATTTTCATTTACTTCAAAATGTGTGTGATTACCTTTGTGATTTTTTTCTTCTATCCATGACTTAGAAATGTATTGTTTCAATTTCAAATATTTGAGAGTTTCTCAAATTGATTTATTGATTTATAATTTAATTTTGTTACGGTTAGAAATCATGCTTTGTATAATTTTCAGTCCTTGCAAATTTACTGAGTCTTTTATTTATGGCTTAGTTTATGGACTGGATGATTGTTCTGTGTGCTCTTGAAAATAATGTGTATTCTGCTGCTGTCAAGTGGAATGTTCTATTAATGTCAATTAAGTCAGGTTGGATGATAGCGTTGTTTGAGGTCTTCTCTCTCTACTCATTTTCTGTCTACTTATTCTGTCAGTTACTAAGGAGACTTGACATCTTTTGCTATGATTGTGGATTTGTTTGTTTAGCTTTCCAGTCCTGTCAATGGTTGATTCATGTATTTTGAATCTTTGTTGTTATGTGTATAAAATTTTAGGATTATTGTTTTTCCTTGATAGGTTGACTCCATTTTCATTAGGAAACTTTTCTCTCTACCTCTGATAATACTCTGTCCCAAAATCTATTTTGTCTGGTATTGATACAGCCAATTCAGTTTTCTGTTTTCTGATATAGTTTTAGTATTTTCATAGTATATTTTTTCCATCCTTTTACATTTAACCTATCAGTGTCCTCTCCAATTCTTGTGTTTATTCTTATTGTATATTTTACTTCTACATATTTTATAACCCCCCAGTACGTTAGTATTGTTTTTGCTTTTGACAATCATTCTTCTTTTAAAAACTTTAAGAAACAAGATAATGCTTTTTTATAATTCCCCACATATTGAACATTTCCAGGGCTCTTCATCCCTTTGTAAAATTCTAAGTTTCTATTTGGTGTTAATTTTCCTCTCCCTGAAGTTCCTTTAGTATTTCCTTTAGTGCATGTCTGTTATCCATGAAGTCTCTGCTTTTGTTTCCCTAACAAAAATATTTATTTCACATGTATTTTTTTTTATTTTAGAGATGTATTTATTTTTATCTATTTATGCATACAAGAATGGGGGTGCAGGCCAGAGGTATGGGGTGTGAGAAGATTCACCAGAGGCAGAGTAGGGAGCTTAACAGGTGGATCTACTGAATAACACACTGCTGCGGGGAGCCATGGGCAAGACAGGAGAGGTCTGCTGCACCATATGGTTAGCGCCTTGACTGGGGATGGAACTCATGATGCAGTGGCTAGCCATAGCTTGATAGTGCTGAGACTTTAACCCCTGCGCCACCAGGGGGGCCCCTCACATGTATTTTTGAAATATATTTCAGTGGGTGTAGAATACTACATTTAAAGCCTGCTCTCCTCAGCATATTTATTTATTTATTTATTTATTTTTGAATTGGGGGGGGTCTTCACTGATTTTTATATTATTATTTTTTATTTTTTTATTTTTTATTAAAGATTTATTTATGTATATAAGTTGGGGTGCAGGCCAGAAGTGTGTGGAGGATGAGAGGATTTTTAGGCACAGAGTGGGGAGCAGAACAGGCATATCGACAGAAATACACTGCTGAGGGGAGCAGCGGGTGAGACAAGAGAGGTCTGCTGCACCATGTGGGAAACTCCCTGGCTGGGTATCGAACTCGTGCCGCAGTGGCTACTGATAGCCTCACAGTGCGAAGATTTATCCTGCTGTGCCACCAGGGAAGCCCCTCTCCTCAGCACTTTAAAATAATTATTTAAATTGCTCCATTATTTCTTAGCTAACATAATTTCTCATGAGAAGTCTTTGATAATTCTTATTTTTATTTGCTGTGTTAGTAATTAGCTTTTTGTTCAGCATCTGAAAATTGCTTCCTATGTATTTTTCGGTTTTCTAGTTTGTTTTTTTTAATGGTGAAAGGGTGACTCTGGACCTTGTTATGACCTCATGATAACCTCTAGAAGCAGAAGTTTCCAGTTATTATGGAGTAAAATATTTTTCTTTTATAGTTAAAGCTGTTACTATTCTGTTAAAGAACAGTTTGCCCGACTGAGTTAATGAAGCTATATTCCATGTTTTCTTCTGCAAGATTTATAGTCTTGGTGCTCATATTAGGTCTTTATTATATCTCAAATTAATTTTTTGGGTATGTGAGCAATAGGGTTCAAGTTTTACTTCTTAAAACATTCTATCCTTATTAATTGGAAAGCTTTATTTCCTCATTGGATTGCGTTGTCAAAATTTAAATCACTAGCAAATATGTGTGTGTTTCTGAACTCACCCTCTGTCCCTTTGATCACTCACAATAACGAACTGCCTTGACTACTAGAACTTAATTTTATTTGTTCTATTAGTAATTAGCTTTTTGTTCAACATCTGATGTTCAACATCAAAAATTTAAAAATTTTTGAAATTAGGAAGTCGACATCCTCCAACTTTGTGACTCCTCAAGATTATCTTAACTGACTATTTTAGTTCCTTTGTTTTTCCATATATATTTAGCATAAGCTTGTCAATTTTGGAGACTAAAACAAACTCTAGTGACATTTTGACTGAGGGATGCCATCCTCAGTTAATATTCATGACCCTGAATCTCAGGTGGGCCTATTACGAAATCTAGCAATTACACTACTTTCCCTTATGTAAAGTAAGGAAGCTTTTTCAGAAACATCACACAATTCTCTTTACCTTTTCTTGGCCGCCACTAAGCCATATAATCATTTTTACACAAAAGAGGGGGATTTCCCATTTAAAACCAAATAGGGTTCATTGGCTAGAATTTGGACAACTTTCTTTCGCACCAAGAGCTCTTTTTTTTTTTTTAAAGATTTATTTTTTATTTATACATACAAGCTGGGGTACAGGCCAGAGGCGTGGGGCGGCGAGAGGGTTCACCAGAGACAGAGTGGGGAGCAGAACAGGCAGATCAGAAATACACTGCTGAGGGGAGCAGCGGGCGAGGCAGGAGAGGTCTGCCGCACCATGTGGGACTCTCCCTGGCCGGGCGTCGAACTCGCGTCGATGCTGCTGACAGCTCCACAGCGCAGCGCTTAACCGCTGTGCCACGGGGAGGCCGCACCAAGAGCTCTTTGCCTACAATTTGAACCAATAAATTCTGTTAGCAAGGGAGAAGGAGGGGGAAGGGAGCTGAAGGATGGCTGTTGAGTGAGCAACCAGATTGACTGACATACAAAGGCGACCATATGTGAATATATGTTGTAGCACTGCATAAACATGCAGAAAATGTGGAAGGATATGCAACCAGTGTTTGCACATGTCATACACCGTGGGGAAAGGGGTCCTGCTGGCGATGAAGGCAGGAGGGGAGGCAAGCAAAAATGAAAAAAAAAATGTCCCCAAATACACAGATCACGTGTATGCATTTAAATCGGACATAACAGAGCATAAGGCGAGCCTGTAAGCAGTTCAAGTAGTTGTCTCAGAGCCTCCCTAGTGGGCCAGGGGTCAAGTCCTCAGCACTATCACCACTATGGCCTGAGTTCGAGCCCTGGCCAGGGAGCTGACCAACATAGGGCACAGCAGACCTCTCCTGCCTCGTCCACTGCTCCCCTCAGCAGTGTATTTCAGTGAATCCACCTGTTCTGCTCCCCACTCTGTCTCTGGTGAATCCTCTCACCCCCCCAACACCTCTGGCCTCCATCCTAGTTCTTTTATGGAAAAAAGAATAGTTGTCTCACTGTCTACATATTAAGATCATACCTGCCACTTACTTCCAGTGTAATCATCTAACAGTTCTAACACGTGAACTTTTGATTTTCAAGTCCAAGCACATTAGATGGAAGGAGGCTGCAGGAGATGGGCAAACTGACAGCAACTGATAGACTGACAGTGAGGGAGGACGCAGGAAAATCTGTAGAGCCAAGAGCTCACAAAGGTAAAGATCAGGCCACTCAGTTTAAGGGAAGTGAGGTTTAAGCACCCATAACTGCCAGTGGCCTTCACTTTGCAGCCAGTTACCACAAGGCTGCTGTCACGACAACGCCAGTTAGCAAGGAGATTGAAGGGTGTGAGCCACGGTCTTTATTTAAGACCTAATCAAGGCAGCAAATGATAGGATAGAGGACAATGCTTGCGTCCTTGTCAAGAAAGGACCCATGTCCAGGTCGTCCTTGTGAGTTTCAAGGCACACACCCGCACCCCCCTCAAGCTCATCACATTTGCAGCTCTTCTTGCTTCGCTGAATTAAGGTGGCAATTTTTGTAAGTTACAACATAATGGCAAAGCAGATCCGTGTATGAAGCTTTTGAAAGGAAGTGCTTGAGAAAGTGTTTCCCATCGTGAACTCCCTTCCCCACTTTGACATGATAAAGGCAGGGAGACCACATGGAGAGGAATGGCAGGAAGGCTGGTGGGGAGGGGGTGGCTGTGTCTCAGGCTCTCAGCCCCCACGGCCCCTCTCTGCGGAGTGGAATAGGGGTGAAGCAGCGCGCTCTCTAACCCCCGGGTGGGCAAACTTGTGACCTGTTGGCCAGACAGTTTTCATAGGTGATGTCTGTGGTGTTTTCGAGCTGAGGGCAGTGTGGAGCAGCTCGACACGCACCTACTGGCCACGAAGTCCCAGATACAGCCCTTCCTCAAGTTATGTCATTTTGTTCAATGCTTTCTGTTGTAACGTCAATAAGGAAAAAAAATAAAAAGATCCTGGGCTGGGGCCACACTGTGTGGAGCTCACGTCCCCACCCTTGTCTATAGGGGACTCCCCCGGGACTCCACTCTCCTCCCACATCCCAGCGATGCACGCGTGAGGTTTGTGGCATGACTTGATGGTCCCAGTCAGAGAGAGTGTGGGTGTGATGTGCCAGTGAGGGAAGGGTGTTCTGTCCAGGTGGGGTCCCACTGGGCTGCCGGGAGAGGTTCTGGGCAACCTAAGGCCCCGAACTGGAATAGACTAGTTGGAAAATGCATGAAGGAATGTGTGCAAATGTTTGTTTACTGTTAGAAGTGTTTGGGTGTTTATTTGGAAGTTGAGTGAGGTTTTCAAAACCCAAAATAATATACTTTAGGAATTTAACTCTTGTTTCTGTCAGTTAACCTAAGGTACTTGATTTCATTACACATCATTTTGCTTCAAGTTAGTTTTCAATAACCTATTGATGGTGTTGAGAGGGGACTTATGCTTTACTGCCTGGCCTTCTTCAGAAAAAGTCACCTATTCTGACCTCATGCCTCATTAGGAAGACTTCAGGGGCCCACTCTGGGTGGGAGGTAGAGGAATGGTGTCCAAACCTTGTCTAAGGCAGCCCATAGGCAAGGGTCTGACTTCTAGGAAACTCAACGGGTGAGGAGAGGCTGAATACCCACTTTAGTGGCAGAGCTAGTGCTGTGACTCTGGGATGCAGAGTAAGAAGGGAGTGACTGTTTCCTGAACACTCGGGATTGTAGGGGAGACAGAGCAGTGATGTGTTTCATTTGGGGTCTGACTGAATAGGCCCAGAAAGAATCTGGAGTTGAACAGGGATTGCATGCTCTGGGGTGAAAGAGGGAATTAATTGCAAGACACTGCACAGAATAGTTGTCTCTTTTGGGGTCAAAGGAAGTGGAAGAGATAAGGATCCAGAAAAGCCTGGATCTTGAAGGACCCACCAAAGCATCAGAGAGAAGGAGAGAGGGAAAGAGAGAGATAAAGAGAGAGGGAGGGAGGAGGAGAGGAGAGAGAAGGAATGCAAACCCACTGCCAGCCGGAGACTCACACAAAGTCACACTAGCGCTGGTCTAGACCCCCCTTTCTCTCCCCCTTCCCTCTGCTGCTTCATCCTGGTGGCACAGTAACTAGTAGCAGGTTGGGGAAGATGAGAGCACAGGATAGCTGGGGGTGGAGGGGGTGGGGGGTGAAGGGGAAAGAGGACAGAGGGCTGCCATGATTCCCCACTGTAAACTCCCAGTCAAAAAGCCAGGGAAGGGAGAAGATGTAACACTTCAAGTTTGGCATTTGACATTCTAACTACTAAATCAAAACTGTGACTTAGTGTGACTTGGATATGACCTAGAAATGAGTGGGAAATCTATGGAACAGAGGTAAGACAGGCTTCACCCAGGCTTATGAGGAAACCATCTTCCTCAAATGGGTGAGGGGGAGCCCACAGATCTGAGGTTTGTTGATGGCATGATTGATGGGTGTTCAACATACTGCGTACAATAACCAATACTTACTGGGAACTCACATGTGCCAGACACCATGGCAAGCACTTCCCCTGGGTTGGCACATCAAGTCCTCCCATCAAGTCTCTACTATTAAGCCAGCTTGACAGATGGGGAGTGGAGGCAAAGGAAAGTTGAGTGATGGTCCACAGTCTCACAGCTAGTAAACCTCAGAGATCAAATGCAGACACAGCCAGCCCAAGCTCTCAATCTCTGTCTTGCTGCCTCACAGCCCAGCAACCCGAGCTGGATCTCTAAAGGGCCGTTATTTGCACTTGACATTCCCTAGAACTGTGGGATCATCTATTTTGGTTTTCCTATCAGCGTCTGCCACACTTCAGACCTCACTGGATCAGCCGGGTCACAAATGCTAAGTGTCAGAGTTGTTTGGGCCAGCCCGGACCAGCGTTGGACTTTTTTATTCTCAAAGCTGAGTCAGTGAGTCACCCGTGAGTTGGCTGGCATACCCAAATGTGTTCTACAGACCTGAAATCCTGTATAGGACACAAACACTGCACCTGAGTCTTAGTGATAGGACATACCACTGACTCTTCATTTTGGAGAGGGATTCCTGCGTGCCCGGGATCTCTGGTCACCTTCCCTCACCTCTGTCCCTCACCTGCCGTAGCTCTGTGAGACTTAGCTCTCAGGCTGTGGTGGGAATTGTCTTGCCCAGGCATCCTGGGAGTCTGCTATTTCATTTACTCCCCGGGATTCTATCAACTTGGTGTCCTGTGAGATGATCACGGCCCCACAGGCCACGCTGTGGCCCAGCACCTGAAAGTTAACATAATACGGAGGTAGGACAGTAAAGGTACGTTACTATCTTTGCCGGGCAAAGACAGAAACAAAAACTTGTTTCTGGTGGTTTTTGCATTGGGATAGGAAAACTCACCTTTGGCAAATCTGTAGATGTGAACTGAGTGCCGGGGATTCTGTATCCCTGCTATACTTTTTTTAAAAAATTTTTTAAAGATTTATTTATTTATGTATGCAAGTAGGGGTACAGGCCAGAGGCGTGGGGTGGCAAGAGGGCTCACCAGAGACAGAGTGGGGAGCAGCACTGGCAGATCGACGGAAATACACTGCTGAGGGGGGAAGCGGGTAAGGCAGGAGAGGTCTGCCGCGCCATGTGGGAATCTCCACCCGGCGTAGAACTCAGATCACCGTTGCCGACAGCTCCACAGCACAGCGCTTAACTGCTATGCCACCAGGGAGGCCCTCCCTGCTAGACTTGCTTTTATCAAATGAAGCTATTCAAAAGAGTTCATTTATGACTAAGTTTATGATTATCCATTGTCATTGCCCAAGATTCATCTGTTTCTCTTCACTGGTCCAGCTAGAGTTAAGTGGAAATGTGATAGCAATTTCATCTCAGGATCTTTCTGGTCTTTTAATCTCTGAAATTCTTTTAGGGATGTGGTATTAGCTGTGAGATGTTATTTTATATATTTTATGTAGAGAGAACTCTACGAGCTTACACTTGGTTGTTCCTATCATTTTTTTTTAAGATTTATTTATTTATGCATACAAGCTGGGGCACAGGCCGGAGGCGTGGGGCAGCGAGAGGGTTCACCAGAGACAGAGTGGGGAGCAGCACAGGCAGATGGACGGAAATACACTGCTGAGGGGAGCCCCGGGCAAGGCAGGAGAGGTCTGCCGCGCCATGTGGGAATCTCCCCGGCCGGACTTCGAACTCGCGTCGCCGCTGCCGACAGCTCCACAGTGCAGCGCCTAACTGGTGTGCCACCAGGGAGGCCCTCATTATGGTTCTTATTTCACGGAGTCAGGAGTCAGTGTGGGGATTTGCTGTTTCTATTTGTTCCACTTACACCTTCATGAGTAGAGAAAAGAAACACAGATTTGGAGACTCTGAGCCAAACTTAAGTCAAAAATCAATTTATTATCTTACCCCCATGAATCTCTTCTCTGACTGGTGGACAGAAGTCGCACTCCAGGTCCGCAGGAATTAGCATTGGTGAGGGACCCACTTCCAATCAGCCTCCAAAGAGCTAGGTATTCCCTTTCTCTAGCATGCACCATCCTGGCTAATGATGTTAGCTGTTTTGGAGAGAGAGCAAGGTGAGGATTTAGAACATACATTTGTGATCTTATTGTAGTGTTCTTCATCAAGAGTCTCTGGTCTTCCCTTTGTTCAAGAGATTCAGGGTCTGTGAACTGATTCAGGTCTAGGATTTGAGAATTGATTACAACTTGCAGAGGTGAAAACAGTACATAGGAGAATTTTAATCCTACCTTATGATAATATTTGCATGAAAATCTCTTAATTTGATGTTCTTTTCTTCCCACGATTGCTAGTTTGGTGATCTTGGGCCAGGGACTCAACCTCCTCTTAGTTTCCTTAGGGGTAATAATAGTTTATGATAGGGTTGTTTTGAGAACTAAATGAGCTATTATATCTAAAGTGTTGGAACGAGAGCTGAAAAGTTAGTAAGCACTATGTGTTTGTTAAATAATAAATAAATGTTTCTTCCCATGTTACTACCGCCATCACCATGGTCAATTCTCATCCCCCAGCATTTCTCCTGGTGCTATTTAAAACTAGTTTATCTTTGCCTACTGTGCATGAGAGAATGTTTCGAGAGTACATTATTTGTTACTTTCTACACAGTGCTTTAAAATTAGGGATTGGCAAACTTTAGGCCAAATCTGGCTCACCACTTGTTTTCACAAAGTTGTACCGGCCATGACCACGCCCATTCATTTGCATATCATCTAAGGCTGCTTAGAACTGGTGGTTTGGAGACTGAAGTCTGAATTACCAGACCCTTTACACAAAACATTTGCTGACTCCTGCTTCACATTCAAATTTTTTAGAGACACACTTGGATCTTTAAGGTCTTTAAGAGCAACAAAATCTCACTTTTTAAATTCAAAAAAGGTAAATGTTTCTTCTTGTTCCTATTGGACAATAAATGTAAATGAGCCCTACAAAACTGTTCACCCTCTTATCTACATCACAATAAGAGGAGATTATCGTTATTTCTATTACTATTACCTCAAGTGCAGATTGTCATTACCTAGTCTATGCCTATCAAGGAGTTGGTGGATTAACCTCTTCTGTATTTGAGGAGACTGCTTCCCCTCTCAATTGTATTATGATCCGAGGCTCTCCCTTGAGATCAAAGGAGTGACTCATCTCCCCCTAAGATCAGATCAAAGCTGAAGTGGGGGCATGCAGTCCTCACCCCCTGTGTAGGGTACTACCTGGAGCAGAGCACTTCCCAAGACTGACTGTGCCTGATGGCAGAAGATTTCCACTCCTTCCTGATTGCGTGTCATCCCCTCAGTCGTGGATATTCATCTGCTACTTCTGTGCTTGTAAGAGATTCAAGGAGAAGAACTGGCATGGATCAGGTCAAATCCATTATGATTTTTCCCCTGGGAAAACAGTCCAGGGCACATGACAAGTGTCTGCTGCATCAACAGAACCAGTTTCTGTGCCTGGCATGTGACTGCACTTTTGTGTATTTTTAATGTTCTAATATTTTATGTTTGAAAATGATCCATTAGGTGGTTGCTGGGAGAGAGTGATCTCACATCTCGTTTTTTTCAGTGGAATTGCCATTCACAGGTCGTTTCCTGCAATTTGTCTTTAAAGCTACTTAAAATTACCCTAGTATTTTCCTGCAGTACCTGCCACTCTAAGGACCTGCCTCCCCAGACATAATTCCTATCATTCTATAATTCAATGACACTGCTTCGTAAATCTTTAATGTATGTTACTTTTCAGATTGGCAGATTTTGTACTTATTATCTCTGACATTTTCATTGTCTTCTTTTGCAAAGTGACATTATTGCCTTTCTAGCCAGGGTAAGATTTAAAGCCTGATCTTTCCTCCATCCATTTATCAGAATCATTCATAACTCCCTTTTTTTTCCTTTCCCCTGACACAAAGCATAAATTCAAAGATTTTTCATCTTGATGTATTTCTTTGGATTTTTTTTTTCTAATCATTACTTCAGTAAAGAAATATTGCCTAAAGGACAGCAGCTGCCCCAAACCCTGTCTGTATTCCAATTTATTGAATTAGTTTATGGATTTCTTACATTAAACTCTTAAAAAAATGTCCAAATATACTGCTAATGAAAAAGGACCATTGTTATATTATTTTCTTATAAACATTATTTATAATGTCCCTACTAGAAGAAGCATTATAAATTGTTTCTAAGTTGCCTCTATCTCAGGTTTGCTATTTATGGAAATTTAAAATTTCAAAGCCTATTTATCAGTAGACTGTCATATATTTTAATTGCTTTGAGAACACTGCACACTTTTTTCAATCTAAAGGCAGTGGAGATCTAAATAGGGCCGAGTCCCTCTTCTCATGGAGTTTGCAATTTCAGGTGTGAGTCTAAAAATTAAAATAAAAAAAATTTGCAATGCAGGGAGTTTCTGTTCTGGGTGAGTTCTATGAGTTCTATTGAGTACGTTTGATGCCATCATCAGGAAGGGCTTCCTGGAAGAAGTGAACTAGGTTTTAAAGGAAGTAAGCACAGGATAACATTGAGTTGGGAAAGGTATTTCAGCATGAAGGAACAGGTTATGCAAAGTGACTTCATTCTTTTTTGGGTAACTCCAGCAAGTCCAGATGAGCTTGGAGCAGACATTATTTAGCCTGAGACTCATAAATGTATGTGCTTTGGGACAAGCTGGACTAATCCGAAGCATTAAGATGCTGCAAGATCTGGAGACAGACTGGGGACGGCAGGAGGAGATCAAGCACCTCTGATGGGAGAAAGAGCTGCAGACAAAAGGAATTTGGACAATGAATTACAATCTTATAGGTAATACTCTAAACACTTCTGTGTGGGTCTTATCTAGGTTTCTAACAGGCAATCCTAATTTTCTCTACTTTCCTTTAATAGTTCTTGTGAGTGTGAGTCTTAGTGTTCAGGTATATAGACTGAAGGAAATAAGATAAGAAGACATGTGTCCTTGATTTCTGTGGATGAAGTCTAATTTTAGGAAGCAGCAAAAACAAACAATAGAAATGGGTATCTCTAAGCAGAATGTGTGTGTGTGTGTGTGTGTGTGTGTGTGTGTGTGTGTGTCCCTGAGAACCTTTTCCCTCTCCTGGTCTCAGGCAATGTCAACAAGATTAAGTGAACTGGGCCTCCCTGGTAGCGTAATGGGTTAAGCACAGCTTTATGAAGCTATCCAGAGCTACTATAGCATGAGTTCAATCCCCGGCCAGGGAGATTCCCACATGGTACAGTGGACCTCTCCTGCCTCGCCCACTGCTCCCCTCAGCAGTGTACTTAAGTTGATCTGCCTGTTCTGCTCCCCACTCTATCTCTGGTGAATCCTCTTACCACCCCACACATCTGGCCTACACCCCAGCTTATATGCATAAATAAATAAATCTTTAAAAAAAAGATTAAGTGAGCTAATAGATTCTTTTTTTAAAAAGATTTATTTTATTTATTTATGTATACAAGAAATCGGGTGTAAGCCAGAGGTGCAGGGGTGGGGATGAGAGGATTCACCAGAGATAGTGGGGAGCAGAACAGGCAGATTGACTGAAATACACTGCTGAGGGGAGCAGTGGGCGAGACAGGAGAGGACTGCTGCACTATATGTGGGTCAGCTTCTTCGCCAAGGATTGAACTCTTGCTGCAGTGGCTGCCAACAGTTTCATTGTGCTGAGACTTAACACCTTGGGCCACCAGGGAGGCCCTGTATTCTTTTTTTTTTTTTAGTGGTATTACTTTTACATGCAAAAAAACACACGTGGCAGGTTGATTTTGATACAGGGCGTCAAGGGGCACTAAAACTGGCCAGGGCACTGCCCAAATAGTTTACAGGTCACTGTCTGAGTTCTTCACCCATGCACACAATTGCAAGACTACTTAGGGTCAGAGAACAACAACTATGGGGTTTATTTAACAAACCAGGGAAAAGCAAAGGGTTACTGAGGCCAAAAATGGCTGTTTATCTCACCCAAAGCAGTGTCCAGTGTTTTCAAGTCATAAACAAAAAGCATCTAAGATGGCGTCTTCCCACCACTTGAGAACACAGAGCTCCTCTCCCGAACAATAGTCCACATGCCTAAGATGGTGTCTTCCTGCCACCTCAGGCATGTGGATGCCAGACTATAGGCTGGGTTCCAACTCACAAAGACAACAGAAGACACAACAGGAGATGCTATGGAGCTGCCGAGATGCTCCAGTGTGGCACCAGACAAGCAACACTCAAAACAGCAGCGGAACAACCTGACAAATGGCCACACTCATGCATCTCAGCAAGGCTCCTGGCTATGAGTCTTTGCCTTTTTTGTAACAGCAGCAAAACCAGAAACAGTTTTAGTTGTTTGGCTACTTGCAAAGCCTCTGAACTTTTCCTCTCTGAGGTTGAAGCTGGAGGTCTCCACCTTCAGAGGCCTGCACCTTCCTTGCAGAAGATCTGTGGGGTGGGGACTGAAATCACTGACCCAAGAAATGCTGAATCTGAAAGACTGAATCCTCAAACACTGAGTCTAGAACACTGAATGCTGGGGGTTGCATCTGTAGTCCCTTATATTTCTTATCAGTTGCTCTACCACAAAATGTGATACTTTTTTAGTATTTTCCTTGGGGCTGCCTATCCTCACCAGCAACCCCCTCCAGGGGCACCACCTGTAACAGTCTTTGGCTTCAGCCACAGGTTACAGTTTCTGCTCTCAGATGATATCATGCAGTGATTATGAGCAAAGATTCTGGAGCCAGGCCCAGCCTGGGTTCAAAGGTACCTTTACTCTGAATATCTACTTGATTATAGTTGTTAATTTTATTAGTCAGGACTTCTTAGCCTTGTTCAGTTTTGTAAGATTTGAATAACCAGTTCCTGAGGCTATAAGGGCTGTTGCGAGTCACCCATTATAAGGACTTCTGAGTGTTTCTTGCAGCTCTATCAGGGTTTGCTGACAGAAGTCAAGGTTTTAGGTATCTAAAGTTTCATGATTTATATTTGATAGGTGGTGATTTTATAATTATGGTATATTACTTCAGTGCTTTTCATTTTGAACTGTATTTGTGTGAAGTGCATATTGGTAATAGGTACCTGGCAAGTCTTTTTCTCTTTTCCACATCTTTATATTCAACTTTCCTGTCTTATTTCCATTGGGTCTTATGATTACTGATATGTTTGGCCTTTGTTCTTGCTGCTGCAAAAGGAGACAGTTGCCCATCCCAAATTCATGCTCCTCCTTCTCAGCGTAGGGGGTGACTGCCCCAAGTTCAGTTTCCCAACCCTCTTCATGCCCACTCACATGATTAGTACTCAGCCATGGAATGTGGGCAGCGGTGATGGAAGTCACTGAGGACTTCATGATTTTCTCTGATTAGAGTGGATGCTCACTTAATTTCAGGTGAGTTTTCAAATAAATTGGGGAAGAAGGAGCTTGTATTTGCTTACTAATTCTGATCCCTCAAAAGTCTAGGGGAGCAGAGATGTCTAAGTCATTGCTATGGACTGAATATTTGTGCTTCCCTAAAATTCACATAGGAATCCTAATCCATGACGTGATGGAAATAGGGGATTAGTTCATGGGATTAGTGTCCATATAAAAGAGGCCCCAGAGACCTTTTCCCACTGCCATATGAGGACACAGTGGGAAAATGGCCATCTGTGAGCCAGGAATAGGTTCTCACTAGACCCCCAGTGGGCTGGCACCTTGATCTTGGACTTCCAGCCTCCAGAACTATGATAAAGAAATTTCTGTTGTTTATAAGCCACCAGCCTGTGGTAATTTATTATCGTAGCCTGAATGGACTAAGACAGCTGTGTGGTGACGTAAATGACTCCCTTGCTGTGTGTCTTCTCTATTGCTGTAAGTTCTCTGAGGCCCAAGGCTGTGCCTACCTAGGTGTCCATGGTTTCCTGAAAGCTTGGCTTGTGGTAGACACTTCATATTTATGGTATAAATGAATGAAGTGCTGGCCGTCTCCTCCTCATTTACTTTCTGGTAACCCCGTAAACTGATTCTTTTGCCAAGTGACCCTCTGTTCAAACCAGGTCAACATTTTTCTTAATAAGAAACCAGGCTAATGAAGGAGGGGCTGAGACCCTAGGAAGAGAAATCTCCCCCTATGTCTTTAATTCAGGTCTTGTGCGATGAGGAGCCAGGAGGCTATAAATGAGATTACTGAAAAGAAGCTGATCGAATAAAGAGACTACGACCTGCACAGGGCAGGCGCTGAACCGGGTGCTTCTCACACATCCTTCCTGGAGTCCTCCTGGGCACCGCCCAGCTGGTGCTGGTCTCCCTATTTGGTAGATGAGTCAGGGCTGTGCGCTAAGTAAGTAGCAGAGTCGGGGCCTCCCTTGTGGCACAGCGGTTAGGCGCTGCGCTGTGGACCTGCCAGCAGCAGTGACGTGAGTTCGACGCCCAGCAGGGGAGATTCCCACATGGCGCGGCAGACCTCTCCTGCCTCGCCCGCTGCTCCCCTCAGCAGTGTGTTTCCGTCGATCTGCCTGTTCTGCCCCCTGCTCTGTCTCTGGTGAACCCTCTCACCGCCCCACGCCTCTGGCCTGTACCCCAGCTTGTACGCATAAATAAATAAATCTTAAAAAAAAAAGTAGCAGAGTCAGAATTCAAACCTCCACTTCTTCAAGTTAGAGTTTCCTTCTACTGAACCTTACAAAAAGAAGTTGGCAGCCTGAGGTTCAAAGCTCAGCTGCTAGATTTTAGGAAGTTTTAGTTTCTCAGAGTTGGCCTCCTTTGTGGAGCAGGGATAAGGATGACACTGATTTTTGGCTCCTCTGAAGTTCATGGGGAGGCTCCAGCGAGTGACGGCGACGGCCGCTTGCAGGCTGCTGGACTCTGCAGAGTCGGACCTTTTACGGTGTCCTGGAGAAGTTTACCTTTGAATGTGCTGTTTGACTTAGAGACGAAGTGGGAGTGGAAGACAGGTAAACCCCTCAGTCTCACAGAGTAGAAATAATGCTGTCACCTGAGAGATATTTTCTGTTGCTGCTTTCTTCTGTTTGAAGTGTTTGACTTTCTCCTGAGGCCTGTTTGTTTCAGCGTAGGTGGGTAGACCTTTAATCCAGTTGCTGTTCCTCAAATCAGTTTCTTAATTTGCATTCGGGGGAAGTGTTGCCTAAGCTTATTTCTTCTTGTCCAGTCTTACAAAAGTCTCTGCTGAGGAACAGCATGGGGAGGGGTTGGGGCCTTGGAGGGTCATCACAAGCCCCGTGGATTCCAGCCTTGACACACTGCGGCCTTGTGCCCTGGGGCGAAAGATTTCCCCTCCCCATCTGCGCAGTGGATGGGGCTCTTCCTGAATCCCCCCACCCTGTAGGGCTCAAAAATAATGGTAAAGAGTCTTAAGCAAATCTGAGCACCTGCTGTACACACCTGTACCTCAGCAAAACGGCCCCAGTGGGATCTGTATTTATTTGTCTTTGGATAATTTTCTCTTTTCACTTTGGCACAATCTCTAATTATTTGTTTTTAACAGCAACTCCCCTCACCCTCCCCTTTGCTCTATGATGCAAGTAAGATGCACATGAGCCTTTTGTACCTTTTGCTGTATCTTCAGGGCCTGAAATGGACAGGTAGGGGACAGGACAATTGCAGAAGCACATCTTGGAACTGGCAGGCTTTAGGGGCAAGAGGTGAGTCAACACATGAGAAAAATGGGGCAAACAGCTAGGAACAGGGGATTGAAATCTAGGAAGGTGAGTAAGAAATAGGCCAGTTTCAGACATCTCTGGCTCTGGGACTCAAAAGAAGGCGCTGCTGACCTGGGGGTGGCCAGGCTAGCACTATATTTTAAAATAAAAATCCAGATCAGCTCATTCCCCTGATTAAAACTCTTCAATGGATTGCCATCTTGCTTAAGAACAAAAGAATCAGAAAGTCCTTACCCTAGCTGAGAAAGGCTCTGCGGTCTAAGCTTTGCTATTTCTTCTTCCCATTTTCTACCACTCATGTTCCCTGTGGGCCAGCAACACTGTTTCTTGTTGTTCCTGAGTAGGGTTCTGCCTCAGGACCTTTGCATATGATTTTCCCTCTGCCTGGACTACCCTCTCTCTCCCTTTATCTGTGTCACCATGGCCATCTGCGGCCCTGTCACCTTCTTAGAGGTCTTCCCTGACTACTTAAATGGAAGGAGCCAATCCCACTCCAGATTTTCTTTGTCTTTTTGTTCAAATTTATTTTCTTTTTGCACTTACCACTGCTGGCCTTATATTATAAAGAGGTTGGTTCATGGCATTGCCACTTTTAATTGTGGACCATGTTTATAAGAGTAAATCTCAAATGTAAAAGCACTCAGTTTCTCTAACTCAATCTGAAAATATCTGGTTCTCTAATGTGGAGATAGAATTATGACCAATTAACCCATTCTGAAAGCTATGAATGATCATCATGTGGTATTGTTGGAGCAGAATTCTGTCAAGGAAACAGGCATCACTCAGAGGAGGAGCGAAGGTCTTTATTTACGACGGGGGGCTCAGAGGAGATCCTTCTCCAAAGTTACAGAGCAACTAGGTTACAGAGTATTTATTGACTAAAGCAAGGGGTACAGTCAGCTGGGGATGCATGAATCAGGGTGCGTGTGGCCTTGAGAGCGCTTCTCTGTTGTTCCCGCAAACTTTCAGTCTACATCATTTCAGTTTAATCATCAGGTCAGCATGACATTTTCCACTTCAGTATCTTTCTCCCAAGAGCATTTTACAAAAGTTTAAGAGAGCTCTGGTTCCACACCTTTATATTGCCCAGCTGAAAAATCTCAGCTAATGGATAAACCCACTCTGAACAGCAGAGGGCTCTGATGTCCATAACAAAGACTTGACTGCTTTCAAATAGCATCGGCATAGGTGTGCAACTCCTCTACGGTCTCTGTGCCTATGTGACATTTGTTTCGACAGGTATGATTGTCGTGCCCATGGTGTCCGTCAGCTATCCTTTCTATTTCCCAGTGCTGTTCAAAGGAGCGAAACGAGACAAAGACAACCTGTGGGAAAGTGTTGGTCCCCTCTAACACGAGATACTCATGCAAAGCATTGTTATTAATCAGAAGAGCGGCAGAAGCAAGGCCTCATGGGATTGTTAAGAGGTCAGTGAACTAAGGGCACAGAAGTTTCTGTGGATGCTGGAAGATGTTTCATCCATGTGTGTTGTTTGTTGCTTGGCAATTTCTCCAGGCCTGCCCTTTCTTGGTAATTTCAGTCCTGTGTCTCGAATATCCTGCTGGGATGCCCAATGCCTAACAGACACTTCTAAGTGAATGGGGTTGGAACAGATCTCTTGCCCTATTCCCTATCTGCTTACAAAAGAAAAAGAACCAAGCACTGTATACCCTTCTTTCCCATGTCCAAAAAGGCCCCAGTATTTACCCCACTGTTCAGGTCAAAATCAAACCCTGGATTCTGCTCTTTTTCCTATTCCACCTATCCCCAGCCCACTCTCTTTAGATACATGGCAGCTCTGCCCTCCTCCCTGCCCTCTCTACTTCCAGCCTCACACAAGCCACCGTGATTGCCAAATCTGACTTCTGCAAAGAGCCTCCTGCTTCTTCTCTTGTCCCCCTCCCCCTGTTCCCCAGAGGTAGCCAGAGTGTTCTTTGAAAACAAATCACGTTATCTAATTCCCTTGCTTAAACCACCCTCCCACCACCCCAAAGAGTCTCAGTGCACTTAATACAAAAGCCCAGGTCCTTTGCCTGACTTAGAAAATCAGCCCCCAGCTATGCCCTTCCTGAGCTGGCAGACTCACCCCTACATGTTCCTTCTTCCCATTTGTGAACAATCCCCAGGTGAGTGCCCGTCTTCCCACAGCTGGCTCTTCGGGTGCCTCTGATTCTCAGTTTAAATGTCATTTCCTGAGCCCTCCTGAGCCCCCAATCCAAAGCTGTGATCCAGGGAACTCTCGTCCCAAGGCTGCCTGCCTGTGTTTATGCAGGCGTCTGTTTTAACAAACCTGCCCCTTCTAAATGCAGCTTTCTGCCTGCTTGTGTCTGTGCAAGCATCTTCTCTTTCCCTTTTCCTAATAAATCTGTGCTTTTTAAAATATAAAAAGCAAAACAAATCCCTGGGCCAGGTACTTTTCTTCATTCACCTTCTCTGAACACTTAGGAATATCGACCACGAGCTGATATACCTACAAACTACATCATGTTCTTTATAAGCATTTGCATTCAAGTCTCATCTATCGATTAGCCCTCTGTGGAGGTGGTGTGCTGTACTTTGGGATTATAAAATATGGAGAAGTACTTAAAGTGTTTTTATTTTTTGAAATTGATGTCACAGTGGTTTACATCACTGTTTGTATTTTGGAAATAGAGGATTCCTCCCTTCAAGTCTTGTTACCATAGTGTACCCACCAACCAAGAACCTATTATCCACCACTGCAGTCCATTGTGCTCCCTCCCCACTTTGTATTAATCTCCCCCCTTTTCCCCTCTGAATGCCTCAGTTCTTTAGTCTGCTTTCAAGTACTAGTTTTTGAGTTTGGCTTTATCTGACCCTCTGTGTGTTTTTTTTCCCCACGTATAAGTGACACCATCTGATATTTATCTTTCTCCTTCTGCCTTATTTCACTTAGCATAATCCCTTCCAGCTCCAACCATGTTGCCACAAATGGCATGAATTTATCTTTTTTGATTGCTGAGTAGTATTCCACTGGATATATACACCACATCTTTTTGATCTACTCATCTGTATTTTAGCATTTAGGTTGTTTCTATAATTTGACTATTGGAAATAGTGCTGCAATAAACCAGGGAGGAGAAGCAGTTTTTTTTAAAAGCAAAAATCTGTGTTTTGTAATACAGATTTGTAACAGAGATATCATCTATCACCCATTGGTGTAGTCACTGCACTCAAATGCAATGATTCCAGAATTGGGGGATGAGGGAGAGAAACCACGCTAAATATGACCATGAATGAGTTATCCAAGGAAACTAAATGAGATAATGATGTTGCCAATGTGAATCAGAGTTCTTTAGAGAGAACACTGGCATTTTTCATGTATTGTACCATTAGTTAGTCAACAGCAAACACTTACCGTGCATACTAGGCCTGTTTTGGCCTTTTTGGGAAGCTATTGAAATCACTAGGGAGTCGAAATGATCATGTAAATCATTTCAAGTGACCAATTTAGTAATCATGGTCCTTGGGAACAGCTTTAGCAACTTTTTGAGGAGAGAAATCATGATAGTTGTTGAAAAATTAAGCAAGTCCATTCATGCCAGTGGTGGTTTCTTGAATCTTCACAAGGAAAATAAACCTTGGCTTAGAACCCTCCTTTCTTCAGATTTCCTATTACTGACTCAGTAGTGTGCTTAAAACATAACTATTATAAAAAATTTGAGCCACTTGAGATGAGCCACTTCGACTACAGTTATTCTCTCCCCTCAAACCCATTCTCTCCCAATGCTGCCTCTTCTTTCTCCTTTGAATGAAAAGTATTTTGAGTGATACTTTCTTGAGGTTGTCCACACACGTGTGAATGACTGATAGCCTTCACTTCTTTGAGGGAGAATCTTAATGAAACTCTATATAGGAGCAAGCACTAAGAAAACTTATTTAGTAAGTATTTTAGAACAGGGTGTTAGAAGTCGCCTCATTTTTTTCTGCATCCTAGCTGTGTTACCTTGGGGAAGTGACATAACCACTCTGTGCTTCAATCTCTTAATATATAAATGGGAATCATTAAAAGTACCTACCCCATAAGTTTGTTGTGAGGATTAAATGAATTAATGTAAATAAAATATTTCAACAGAGCCAGGTACAGAGACATGTTATTTGAATTAACTATTACTGCCACTGTCACCTCCATTACCATCAGCACCACCTTCCATCACCAAAATTCTTAGGGTCACAAAGCAAAATTCTTATCTCCTTACTTTTCCCTTTTCCCTCAGTAAAATCAATCACAGATGAGTTTGCTGCTTATTAACACCACCAGAGGGCAGGCTATGGAAGGAAAATGTAGTCAAAGTTAAATAAATGTAAGAATTTTTACTTGCTTCTTGAATTTTAGAACTGCCTCTGTGTAAATTCCTCCAGGCTGGACTCTCTCAACCATGCCTTATCTATCTGCTAAGCAGTTCTATTTCTCTGTCACAGTGACTTTCTCTTGTTCAGAGGCAGACGCATGAATATTTGAACCCAGTGTTTTCCTCTTTGCTCTAAATGATGAAATACTTTGCGAAATGGGAGAAAGTGGAACTTGGCGGAAGTCAGTTGTGACTTTCCTTGCCAAAAAACATTTTGATTTTAGACTTCCATCATAAGCAAAAAGTGTCCAGAAAAGAGGGTTTACATGTGGCTTGGGCATCACCCTTCCCTCCTCTCCTATGCATGGAAGGCGCCCTTGGTAGATTATGAGGTTCTTCCTTGTTGAGTCCAAAGGCAATTCTAGCTGCCTTCTCTGCCCAGCACTTCCATCAACTAGCAGTCAGTGCCACTTGACATAAGACCAATTAGGTTTCCTTGAGATATCCTGCTTCTCACATCTTCCTATCATTCCCCATTCAAAATATAGTGTTTGGATTAGGGTGTCCTATCTTAGGAAGAATATTTCTGCAATGCTGCTTAATCAGGGCAGGTCCATTCTCTGAGTATTTTGAAAATCTGTGGGGCACTTTTAAGGTATTGTTTATTTCAGTTTTTCCGTTTATGTTAAATTGGAAGAACGAAACTGCTGTATTTATCAAAGAACTTGATTATAGACTGTGTTATTCAGTTCAAAACTTTTACATTTTTATATGCATATATTTTGAAAAATTTCTGGAAGAATATTCACCAGTGATGAGGAGGCAATTTAAATTTTATTAAATTTCTGCTTTCTTTTCTATTTACAATTTTTTATAGTAATTGTGTTTCAAATACATCATTTGAAAATAAACTTCGTGCAAGCATCTGAATAAGCCACAATTCATCTGCCTACTTGCTGTACTTGTCGACAAGGGCAGTCATAAAAAGGAGCCCCTGACTAGGTAGCTTCAACAGTAGAAATTTGTCTTCTCATAGTCTTGGAGGTTACAAGCTGAAGATCAAGGCATCAGCAAGGTTAGTTTCTTCTGAGACTTGTCTCCTCCGTACTGTCTTCTCCTGTGTCCCCACACGGCCTTCACTAGGTGCTGTTGGTGTTCTAATCCCTTCCTATGTAGACGAGTCATCAAATTGGATTAGGTCCAAGCCCAAAGGTCTGATTTTAATTTAATCACCTCTTTAAAGCCCCTATCTCAAAGTATAGTCACATTCTGAGATACCAGGAATTAGGACTCAGGCCCTAACACTTACCTTCTAAATAAAACAAGGCAGGCCGGTAGCTTTCCCAGAAATGCTTTCTCTGCTTCATACACAGGACACTGATTATCTTGTGGCTTGCTGCAAGTTATTTTGTAAATTTCGACACAGATTTCTCACACATCACTGGTGATAGGAAGAAGACCCAGAATGCATGCCCACAAAACCGTTTCCCTTCCCCAGTGGGTTTATGATTTGTAGCACTGGAATCAAGTCAGACTTTCTTCCTTAGAGGCCAGCGGTCAGTCAACCCACATTTACTGGGTTCCCCCAGGGTGTGACATGTTTTACTAGGTGTGGGAATAAATAAAATTTAATTTATTAAAAATAAACAGAACCTCAAGTCACACCTTGAAGGAGCTTTTTTAATTTCTGGGGATTACGGGGCTTCCCCTGAACACAGGCATGTTGGTAACGAGGAAACGTTTCAGGTTGAGAGACAAACAGCCTGACTTATTTTGTGGCGCAGGACATGTTTTTGTAAGTAAGTGACCACAAAATAACAGGGTAAGCTAGGACTTGCCCAGAAGGCTCTTGACTCCCTGCCCAGTGCTTTCCCCAGGCAGATTTCCCCCGCCCCCACCCCTGTGTGCTCCACCAACTGCATACCACGTTGTGTACCGAACGCTGAGGGGAACAGAAGCAAAGGGAATCTGGGTGTCATGTGAAGGAGAGCACCCGGGGAGCCGCCCCCAAAACTTGCACTGGCTCAAGGGGTCTGGCCACTGTTGTGCACAAAGACAAATAGACTCTCTATTAAGAACCTTAATAGAAGTGGGGCCTTCCCGGTGGCGCAGCGGTTGGGCTCTGCGCTGTGGAGCTGTCGGCAACGGTGACGCGAGTTCAATGCCCGGCCGGGGAGATTCCCACATGGCGCGGCAGACCTCTCCTGCCTTGCCCGCTGCTCCCCTCAGCAGTGTATTTCTGATCTGCCTGTTCTGCTCCCCGCTCTGTCTCTGGTGGACCCTCTCGCTGCCCCACGCCTCTGGCCTGTACCCCAGCTTGTATGTATAAATAAAAAATAAATATTTAAAAAATAATTAAAAAAAAAAAGAACCTTAATAGAAGTGGTGTGGTAGAGAGGGAAGAGAAGAAAGGAGATGAGTTTCTCAATAAAACACCCAAAGTGATACACTTCCTTGTGGGTGAAAATGTCCAGTCAAACAGGATTTACCTGAAACAGGGCCCCGAGGCCTGAAAACTCGTAAAAGCTAAGGCACCTTCTGGTGGGGAACCACAGGAAAGAGGTGAGTGGGGCCAGGCAAGTCTGGGATGGAAGGTGCAAGATCAGTATCCAGAGCAAGACAACGGCCACCACTGCCAACCTCCTTGCGGGGCTTTCTTCCGGGTATCTCTTCCGGGTGTCTCTCCACGTCCCTCCTCCATGTCCCCTTCCCAGCAGGACCAGGGTGCAAGCCAGGTCACAGGAACAAGAGCTCTTCTTTTTTCTTCCCAGAGTATATTCGCTTTCTCTGGTATTCACTTGGCCTGGCTGCTCAGCTCTGCCCGTAGTTAAGTGGGCGTGGGGACCCCTGAAACACACGGAGGGGAGAGACATGGATGAGAGGAAAGGGGCAGGGAGTAGGGTTTTATGGCCTGGATGACCTCACAGTTTAAGGCTTCGCTGTGTCTGGTGAACTGATAGAAAGAACTTAATGTAAAGCCAAGGGAGAGAGGCTGGCAAGGCAAGGTGCAGGGAGGATCTGTCCCATGAGGGAGGGCAGGGCTGTGTGGGGTCACCACAGGACTGGGAGCAGGGCAGGGAGGCAGAAGGCAAGTCTGGGCATTGTCAGAGCCCCTCTTGTTCCTCAACCTGCTTCATTGTAGCTAGATTTAAAGTTTTCTCTTGGGGGAATGTAGGCGGGACAAACAAGGGATCAGGAAAAAAAATAATAAATAAAAAACCAAAATTAGCAGGCAACTATAAATCAGAGACATTCTGCAGAGGGGGAGGAGGAAGAGGGATCAAAATGGGAGAGAAGAGCACAAGGGACTATGGTTATGGTGTATGGGTGAATTGGTGGTGGGAATTTTATGGCAACTAAACCTGACAGGAGAAAGCCAACATTGCACAAAAATGAACAATATGTAATATACGTGTACATTACACACACACACACACACACGCGCGCGCACACACACGCGCACACACACACACAAAATTTTCTCTTGGGGACGCTGACAAGTTCACCAATATTATCCCACAAAATCCAGGAGAATTGGGTGGATGAGTTCCTGAGGCACATGTGTGAGTGTATGTGGAGGTATGTGTGAGTGTGCATGAGTGTACATGAGCATGTGTATGTGAGACTTTGGGCAGGAATATGTATGTGAGTCTGACAATGTGAGTGTTCATGTGACAGTGAGTATATGTGTCTGTCTGTTGGCCTAGAAGTCACTGTATTTCTGTCCTGATAGAACTATAACCAGATCACCACACATATTGTGGCTTGAAACAACATAAACTTACTATCCCACATCCCTGGAGGTCAGAGGTTCTACTTGGGTATGATTGGGCTGAAACCAAAGTGTCAGCAGAGCCGTGTTCCTTTTAGATCTTCTAGGGGAGAATCTGTTCCTGGCCTTTTCTAGTTTCTAGAGGCTGCCCGCATTCCTTGGCTCATGGCTCCTTCCTCTATCTCGAAAGCCAGCAATGGCACTCAAAGTCCTCCTCGAGTGGGATACTCTAACCTACCTTCTGCCACTCTTTGCCACTTTTTAGTGGCATTAAGCCCACCTGGACAATCCAGTATAATAATAATAATAATCCAGATAATCCAGATAATCTTTATTTTAAGGCCAGCCAATTAGCAACCTCAATTCTATCTGCACCCTTAATTCCTTTTGGCTATGTACCCAAACATATTTAGGTCATCATTGTGACCACTAGAAGAGCTTTCCTAAAGCAGAAATGCCTCTTTCCCCTTTTCCAAATATTGACATACTTGGAGGGACAGCAGACAAGGGGGCTGGAGAAGCTGTTGTATGTTGCAAGGTGGTTCTGATTCAGCCCCACTCCCGTTGAGATCCCCTGGAAGGTCTTTCCTAAGGTGGCATTTGTCTTTTCCCAATTGGCAGTGATGGAAAGGACTTTTTTGATGTTCTGTCTAGTCTCTTCATTTTTATTTATGAGGAAATAGAGAGCCAGGCTGGTGAAGTGACATCCCCAAGGTCTCCCAGCTGGTGGTGGAAAGCTAGACCTCTAACAAGATCCCAGGAACTCCACCCATGTCTGTTCCTACCATGAATTTTATTCATTTCCCAAGGCTATTGCCCTGCCTAAGAGATGTGGTTTTTGACCTTCAGGAGCTATTCAGTTCTCTTGACTAACAAAGTATAGCTGTCTGTGTACCTGTGTCTTTAAAGCTATTACAAGAATTGGATAAAATGTTTACATGCTTTTGCTGCTTTGGCTGCCCGAGGCACAGAATGAGATGAGGAGGTGAACACGTCTACGTGAATGTGCCTTGCATTCAATCTGGAGTGTCATGGTATCAAGAAGATGCAGATAAATTGGCAGGCATTCAGAAAAGATCAGCTAAAATGATGAAAAGAGGGAAGATTGAAGCAGCGAGGCAGGGGACGCTTCACTAAGCAGTTAGCCAGCTGAAAGAAAGCGGGCTCTAGGATGTCTATGAATATTTTCAAGCGACAACAAAGAGCAGACATTATTATCTGAGTATTTTGTAGGTCTAAGAAAATGTGATGTGTATAGATACAAAAGAAGAAAATTACTTCAATCCACACAAAAGGCATCAAATCATTTTACCTAAACTCATTTTACCTCAACTCATAGATATTCTTTTCTTCACATTGGCTGCTTGCGAGGGTGACCAGTTGTCCTCGTTTTTCCGGGTCTGCAGATGCCAGGCTGTCTGTGCCCACACCAGGCCAATCCTGGGCAGACCCTGCAGTTTGCTGCTCTACTGTCGGCTCTGAGGGTCTCAATGCCACTGAGGGTGAAGGTCATAACCTAGGCTGTACCTGTCATCCACTGGGGCCACTGGGTAATTGGAAGGATTTCCCAGAAATCCTGTTTGCATGAGAATCCCTTATTTCCTTGGAGAAATGATAAAGAGGGCCCGAGGGCTCGAGGTCAAATTGCAGAATACCTGGTTGAACAATTCAACTCATATCAGGAAGCAAAACCTGCCCAGCTGAGCTGCAATCAAGAGACATCTGTTTTAGTTTTGTCAGTTACCTGGTGGGTTTGTTGTTGTTTGCTTGTTTTCTCTATATTCCACATAGGAGTGAAATCATGCTGTATTTGTCTTTCTCCTTCTGACTTACTTTGCTTAGCCTCATCTCTTCTAGCTCCATCCATGTTGTTGCAAATGGCAAGAGTTCATCTTTTTTGTACAGCTGAGTCATATCCCAGTGTATCCACATACAAACCATATCTTCTTAATCAACATGAACCTTAGTAATATGACGGCAGAACTGAGGCTCTGAGAGGGAAGAGGGTAGGAACCAAGGTGGGAGGGGACACAATGTTCTATGGTGAAAGACTATGGGTGCTTGGTTGGTGGGGATGGGCTGGCAACCTAGTCCCCCAAGTCATATAGAGTATTGTAAACCAAAACTGATGTAACCTCAGGGAGGGAATAAAGACAGACCTCTGTGTGTCGAGAAGGTAGGCAACGGTTTGAAGTCACCCAGGGCTGTCCTGGGGCTCCTGTTCAGGTGCAGAGACCAACATGTTTGATGTAGTGCTGGGTGGTGTCCCTCAAATCACCTCTAGCCTCATCTGAAAGAGTAAGGTTACCATTGGGGTCCTTGAGGTGTTTATTTTTTAAGATTTATTTTTATTTATTTATGCATACAAGAACTGGGGTGAGGGCCGGAGGTGTGGGGGGTGAGAAGATTCACCAGAGAGGGAGAGTGGGGAGCAGAACAGGCGGATCTACTGAAATACACTGCTGAGGGGAGCGGTGGGTGAGACAGGAGAGGTCTGCTGCGCCATGTGGGAAGCTCCCTGGCTGGGGATCAGTATCATGCTGCAGTGGCTGCCGATAGCTTCATATTGCTGAGACTTAACCCCTTGTGCCACCAGGGAGGCCCCAGGGGTCCTTAAGTTTTATGACCAAGGACGAACAGCGTCAGTGTTGAGGGCCCTGCAGAACGGTGGGGAAGTGTGTGGACGGTGGCATCGGCAGCAGGAGGACGGCTGTTTGCTTTCCGGTAGCAAAAACTGCAGGCATCTAGCCAGCCCATCAGATAGCAGAAAAAAAGAAATCCAGAGCATAAACACACCAGCTGAGAAAGTGAGGCTCCTTCAGGGAAGGAAGACATTTGTGGGAAACTTAGAAGCTCAGTGATAAGACATTGTGAGCCATTGTCCACGCCTAGTGCAACATTTTTACCAACATTATCAGATTGTAAAAGTCCTATTTCTTCCAGAACAGAGGGACTGGGGCCTTGGAGTCCTGGAGTTGGAGCCCCTGGAAGGATTAGGCAAAGGTGTCCATCAGAAGCAAGAATCGGATGGAGAGAGGTAGTCGAAATATGAAAACCAAAAGAAGGGCAGTCAGAAAGAATGACACTTGTCCTTTAGCGTGGTTTCTTCGGAGGTCCCATTGAATATGTATGCTCCTACTTACACTTCCCACCTAACACAAGGCAACCATCAGTCATACCATTGAAAGCATGTGCTCCCTTCCTAAATATGGGTAACTCAGAGTCTCATCGGAGTTCAGGATCTCTGGACCATGACCGTTGCTCATGTATTCCATAGTCACCCCGTCTTGATATGTTGTAACCTCTGGGAACACTTGCAAAGGGAACCCCCATGATTCAATATGAAATAGTGGGAGAAAGGGAGAAGAAAGTTAGTTAAAATGCCAACATATATATTTTAGTGAGGAAGTCAATGAGGCACATGTTCGTATTTGGTCCAGGGGCTATGTTGGGAGACAGATCTTCCACATGTACCACTGTGTTTCTTTTGAACACAGCCAGCCCCTCACCTGGTTAGGGGTCTGCCCCTGATGAGGTGGTTCAAGCCTTCATTCCTGCAAGTTCTGACGTTGTAGAGGTCATGCTTGAACAGGGATGCTGGAGCCTCCCATTGACTTTAGCACCGGACACAGAAATAGCAGGAGAGAGCACAGTGGTCCACAGTCCCCTCTACCTTCAGGTTGCCCTCAGTCTATAGTAGCAGCCCTATATTCTTGTGATAGTCAGGAGCAATCCTACCCAGCCAACATTGCATCTGGCCTTTTTTTTTTTTTTGTCTGTTTGAAAATGTTTAGTGCATGATTAGTGAATTACACAGTGTAGCAGTGCATTGACTTTCCATAGTGTGTGTTCCTTAAACAAGAGAAATATGTATGGAGGATGGTGATACGGGCAGGGAAAGGCAGGTACAGAAGCAAGTCCACATCCAGAAGTGAGGAACACATTGAATACAATCTGCCACCAGGGGGCAGGCTAGTCCACCAATAGAAGGAAAAAGGACAGTCCATGCACTTAGGAAAAAGGACAGTCCATGCTACTTGCAAGTTAGAGCTCAGAGCGGAGGAAGCTAAATTCACCTCTGTAAAGGGAGGTCTGTGTCTTTGAGTTCATCAACAGGTTCCATTTCCACTCTAATGTCGCTTTTCTCTTGAGCTCAAGAAGCAGTCATTGGGATGGTTGGAGATGAGGTTGGCTGACAGCTATAGGGGTAGCATCTTGTGTACTTCTTTATTCAGCACCTTTACCACTGCAGAGTTAGAGTCTATTGCTGAGTACACACTTGGGACACTTTCCTAGAAGCCATTCACGTCCCTTCTCAAATCTTGTTAATTTTCCAGTCTTGTTTCTTCCAAGTTCGTGACCAACTATCCAAATATGAGCTGCAGCTGACACCCACGAATGTAATAATGCCTTATTTTAAACCGTCCTATAAGAAAATATTTTCTTAAGGCTAAGGATAGCATCTGTTTTATTTGCCAATGATGTTACATTTATAGACGAATGCCTAAATGACTGGTTACTTTTTAAGTCTTAAACTAACATTGTCATCATTTCCCACTATCAATAAAAATTCTTTATGCATTCAGTTTATTGACTAGGTAGGTTTTATAAGTGAATGAAATGTTATATTTCTAGTGAGCTGGGCTTGGAGAGAGATTCTGTTGGCTGATGAGGTAGCCCATGTCACTCTTTGCCTCTTCTGCCGCCTTTGTAAAGTAGTGTTCAAGACTTGCCTTTTGCTATTGTTGTCCCAGAAACCAGGGTGGTCTAAAGAGGCAAAGGTTAATGACATGCAGTGAATTAGTGTTCCCAAACACTAATTATTAAGTGGTAGAAACTGAAAGTCAATCAGCATATTTTTGCATTCTTTGGCTTTTGCCACTCAGTAGGTACTGGTGAAAAAGCAGGGCACAGGTACAAATATAATTACAAGAATGTGTTAAGCTCTAAATGCTTCACATGTATTGTCTCATTCAGTTTTCACAATAACCCATTGATGTGCCATTGCCAATGGAGAGAGAAGGTGAAGAACTTGCCCAAGGTTTTGCATTGCTGGGATATTTCCACAATCTGCACAAATTGGTCTGACTCTCTAATGACTTTCTGGATGTGGTCTAAAATGATTTTATTCAAATACATTTTTGGAGAAGAAAGACGATGATGAACAACATCAAGAAGTGGGTGGAATCTTTGCTTTTAAAATGGTGGTGGGATATGTACCCTCCAATTTGAAATTACAGCAGCCCCTAGCTATTTAGAACAAGTTGGAAGACTTTTATTTATTGCTGTAACATTGCATTATAACATTATGTAAGTTTTAGGTGTTCATCACTGAGAATTAACTTAATTTTACTAAGTTCACTGCTAAAACTCCGTATCTGTGGATCCATACATGCTATTACCCCTCTTTTCCAATTTACCTACCCCTCCCTCCTTCTCTTCTGGTAACCACTAATTGGTCTTGAGTCCAAAAGTTTATTTTTGTGACATTTAAGATAGTAATGCACAAAGGAGACTAGTGGAAAAAGAGAGAGGAATATAATCTAAAAAAAAAAAAAGTGAAGCACTTCAAGAGCTCTCTGACTCCATTAAGAAAGGCAGCACAAGGATAGTGGATATTTCAGAAGGGGAGGAGAGAGGGGGCTGCGTGGTGTGTATGGGTGGGGGGGCAGAGAGTTTATTCACAGAAATATTTGTGGGAAACTTTCCAAAACTGGGGAGGAAACTAAATTTACAAGTTCATGAAGCTAACAGAAACCTGGTTATCCAAATGAAATGCAACCTACAGCAAGATACATAGTAAAACCATCAAGAGTTCAAGACAAAGAATATTAATGGTGGCTAGGGGAAAAAAACAGGTAACATATAAAGATGCTTCTATCAGATTTCTCAGCAGAAACTATAGGTCAGCAGAGACTGAAATGACATATTAAAAATATTCAAAGAAAAAGTTTAAATGATATTTGGGAGAGGAACTTCTTTAGTAATTCAGGAAAACAGAAATTAACTTGAGGTTTACAGGATATCTGTCTGTCCTGGTCTTTTCCCTCTGGCCAGAACTGGAAATGGAAGTTCTGACTTTTCCCTCTGACTCTTTTAGGCCTTAGTTAAACTAAGCTCCTTATTTCATCAAGGGAGAGAAAGGTTTCATAAAGAACTTCACCAAATTGACTCCCCGGATTTGTGGACACTTTCCACGTACCTCCAAAGCACATCCTAACTGATGCCTGGAGCAAACTGAATGCTCATAACTACTTGACATAACTACTTGACCCCTCATCCCCTGCAGAGTCAGCTGCCATGTTTTCTTAGTCAGTAATATTAGCTCCCAAATCTTTTCATGCTGGTTATATTTATTACTGTAATGAATTAATTCATTATTAGGCAAACCATTTTTTTTTTAAAAAAACAAATTGAACACCCACAACATTCCTAGCGCTGTTCTTCATGCTTGGAATAAATCAGTGAGCAGAGGAACAAAGATCTCTTTTTTTATGTAACTTATATTCTATTCAAGAAGATATAATCTACCTCATAAAATTGTGTCTATGAGAACTAAACTGAATACTTCAGCAAGACTCAACAAATGTGAGTTGCTCAAAAATTTTACTTAAGTTGGTGTGATGGAAACAACTATGAAGAGATTTAAAATAATATTGTAAAGGTCTGGAAGGGTTCTGCACAGAACACAAGTGTCTTTAAATTCTTGTTTTATCTTAAAGAAGTCAAAACTAGAGTATGGGGGCCTCCCCGGTGGCGTGGCGGTTAAGCACTGCGCTGTGGTGCTGTCGGCAGCGGCGACGCGAGTTCGACGCCCGGCCGGGGAGAATCCCACATGGTGCGGCAGACCTCTCCTGCCTCGCCCGCTGCTCCCCTCAGCAGTGTATTTCTGATCTGCCTGTTCTGCTACCTGCTCCGTCTCTGGTGAACCCTCTCGCTGCCCCACGCCTCTGGCCTGTACCCCAGCTTGTATGTATAAATTAAAAAAAAAAAAACTAGAGTATGGATGTGATTTACACAAGATAAACAAGGAAGACACCCATCGGCAAACTCATACCCAAGTAAGACTTTGAGTGTTCATCAAAAGATAGGTGAAGGAATGGACGTGTGCATGTCCTAAGTGAAAATGAAGTATTTCAGATAAGTATCTTTTTCTTTTTTCAAATGGATTTTCACTGTAAGTGGTTTTTTTGGGGGTTGACAACTAACAACGACAACATCCAAACAACAACAACAACATCCAAAATGGGTTGGATGAAAGGGTTTCTGCTCTATTTTTCAAGAAGCAGTTGAATCAGAGTCACCAGTGGAGCTGCAGCCTGAATTGGAAGTTCTGGGGATGGGCCCCAGGAATCTGTATTTAAACGACCCCCTCCTACTTCCTGGAGACCAATTAATAAGTGTTGGCCAGTAAGTTTTCTTCTACCAACCAGGGCAAAACCTCCAGATCCTTCTGGTCATGGACCTTCCATGGAGAAGATCAGGCCTTAAGGCAACATTGGGTGGGAAGGCTCCATCCTGCCTTTAGAAGATGAAACCTTTTAGGATCTGATATTGAGTTGTGTCCAAACAGCGACCTGGTGTTAAGAAATGCACTGAACAAGCAGCTCTTGGTGCCTCCATTAGGTAGACCAGAGAGATTAAGACAGCACCTTTGCTTCATACTGTTTATAATCTTGGGACCAACTCAGTCTATGCATCCTTAGATTGTCTTACTAGACAGCATAGCATGTAATTAATAGCAAAATCCCATGCTGCCAATCCTGTAAGGTGGTGAGGTTTTAGGTTACCAACTGTGCCAGTTTGCCCGACTAAGGGATTTCCTGGGATGTGGGACTTACAGTGTAAAAACTGAGACAGACCCTGATGTTATAATGCAATGCCACTCCAATAGAACCCAAACCCATCAACTCCCCGCCTCAAATTCCCAAACTGAAAATGCTAGGGAAACCAGAAGAGTTGGTCACATAGAGAAAGACTGATGTTCAAGCAGGCATGGCTGAGAAAGGCTTCGAAGAGGAGGGAGACATCTAAATGGGCATTAAAGTCTAGAAGAACATACAGCTGCCAAGAGCTAGCAGGGGAAAGGAGAATTCTCACCCGAACCCATAGCGGCTTCAGAGATCCTGGCGCTGTTCCTCTGTATCCAGGTATTTAAAACCCAGTATGCTTTTAGCGATGACTTGGCATGTTGCTACAAGAAATGTGACAGAGCTAAGTGGTTCTGCAAGCTCAAGTGGTAACAATTCACATGGTACCCACCTCTGAGTACAGGCTAATTAGCTCGTGTTTGCAGAAGCCTGCGAGTGTGTGCAGCGCACCCCGACACCCAGATATTATTAGCCGGTTAGCACCACCTTTACAAAAATCACATTTCTGCAGTTCCCTCAGCCCTTATTTCTTCCCAATTCCTTTGAAATGGTTGCATGCCTGCAGATTTCAGTCTGGGCCTCTCACTGGAGCAGAACAGACCTCAGTGCCTGGCATGTGTGAACAGCACCGCAGGCAGCCCCACCTCCCAGCTGCGTCACTGGTCGGTGGAAGGGCCACGCTCTCGAAGGCTGCTGCCTCCTGTTGCCGCTGCCGCCTGCCTGGTGTAGGGTGTTCGCTTCCATCTCCCTGTCTGGCTGGCCTATTCCTACATGTCCTTTACTTATATACATATATCTCATGCATGGTATGTATACCATAGATCTAAACCATAGACTAGTGAGTGTCATAGCAATACAGACCTCCTTGACTTACCGTCCCAATAAAGTCATGTAAGTTGAAAATACCATAAGCAAAAACATTTAATGCCTGCGACCTGCTGGACCTCATAGTCTGGCTGGGCCGACCTGAAAGTGCCCAGGACATGTAGCCTACAGCGGGGCCCCAATCATCAAGCACAAAGCCTGTTTTATACTAAAGTGTTTACTATCGCATGTAATTCGTTGACTACTGTCCTGCAAGCGAAAGCAGAGGGCTGTGGTCTGGGGTGCCACGTGAATATGCTGGAGCGCACCGGGCCTGAAGAAGGATTGAAGCATTGAAGTAAAATGAGTCGTTGCGTGAAGTGGTGATGAGACTCTAGAACAGGTGGTAAAGACCTAAGGCATCAACCCCCCAAGCCAAAGTACTTTTTCTGCTGAATGTGTATCCCTTTCACACCTCTGCAAAGTAAAAAGTCGCATATCGAACCATCGTACGTTGGGGACTGTTGTAGACAGCACGCGTCTTTTTTTTTTTTTTTAAAGATTTATTTATTTTTGCATACAAGCTGGGGTATAGGCCAGAGGCGTGGGGCGGCGAGAGGGTTCACCAGAGACAGAGTGGGGAGCAGAACAGGCAGATCAGAAATACACTACTGAGGGGAGCAGCGGGCGAGGCAGGAGAGGTCTGCCGCACCATGTGGGATTCTCCCCGGCCGGGTGTCGAACTCGTGTCGCCGCTGCCGACAGCTCCACAGCGCAGCGCTTAACCGCTGCGCCACCAGGGAGGCCCACAGCACGCGTCTTTTAAGGAGAGAATTGCTAATGTGTCCATACAGCCGAAGCACTGAACTGTGGCCCCTTCTCTGCGCTGAGGTCAGGCTGACATCTAGCGCCTCCTGCCCCTGGGCAGCCCAGAGTGCAGCATGGCCCAATGGCCTTGGCACCTACCTCGGGCCAGCGGGGGCAGCATCAGCAGTGATGCAGCAGGAGGTCAGCTCGGTGTCAGCAAGGCCGCGCCTGTCCTTCAGGATGCTTTCAGCCACAGCTGGGTGGCTCCTTGACCTCCAGTGGCCCTGCCACCCCCTCTAGGTGTCCTTTGCCCCATCCAGCCCTTTCATGCCTCTGGGATGGGCAGAAGTAGAAGCATTTTCCCCTCTAGAGCTGCGGCAGAAGGGGGAAGGGGGAGGAGTTGGGACCCCACTTCCCAGCCTACTTCCTTCAGGCTGAGCCAGGGGAAATAGCTCTGCGATGGCTCCATGCTCCAGGCGTGTGTGGCTGGGTGTGCTGAGTGTGCAGGTGTGAGCTTGCATGTTGCACACATATGTGTGGTTGTAGACACGCATATGTGGTAGACATGCATGTTGAATGCGTGAGTGGAGCATGTATATGTGTGTATGGAAGTGTATGTATATGTGTGAGGGAATCATCTGTGTGCATGTGAATGCATATGTGTATGTGTGTATGGAAGTGGATATGTGTGCATGTGGCAATGTATGTGTTTGTGTCAGCGTGCATGTATGTGAGTGTATATCTGTGTGGAAGTGTATGTATGTGGGGGGGATGGTGTGTATATGTGAGAGCATGCGTGTGTGTGATGGGCGTGTGAGAGCGTGTGTGTTTGCATGATTGCATGTACGCGGCCTTACTGAGGGACACCTAGGAGTTGACGGTTATGCTCTAGGCTTTAGCTGGTGAACAAGCCTGCCAACCCCTGCCTGTGGGTGCAGAGACCCTGCCTGCTACTCGTTCTGGCGAGGGCGGGTGGCAGGGGAGGAGAGAGGGCTGCAGGGTGATGGGTAGTCGGGCTGTCCTGGAAGTGGGGCCTGTTTCTGTGCCTGGGCTTGTCTCCCGTCATCGCCCCTTTGCGGGTCGGTATGCATGGAGGGGATCACAGGTGGGGTTCAGCGCCAAGAGTCTCCAGCTCAGACATCCTGCCGAGCTGCGGACCCGCTGGGGTCAGTTCACCGGCCGCTGTCACCAGGCAGTGGGGCACGAGGCCAGCCTCCTGGGCACCGCTCTGGGCCGGGAATTCATGAAAAGAGCAGGAATGTTGGCCCTTCCGTCCTGGCCCAGGTCGTGCTCAGAGAAGGGGCCGCCCAGTCTGGAGCTGCTTTGGGTCATCCTGGGCTCCATGAGCTCCACACAGAGCAGATGGACGAGGAGTCAGCAAAGCTTATTTTCTTCAGACCTTTTATAGAACCCAGAAACCCGTGGCAGGACTGATGTTAACAGTATTACAAAATCAACATGGCAGCGTAATACACACTAGGTATTTGCTGCTTGACAATGGAGGAAGGGATGGGCCCTACTGAATGGAACAAAGATGGAAAAATCAAGAAAAATGAACTGGGAACACAGGCCACAGAGAAGCCAGGGACATGGACATCTATTCAGTGTCACGAGCCCAGAAACTGAATCCCAATGACTGCTGGGAATACAGGTTCTCAGGGTTCTCTCCTGACAGGCTTAGACAAGTGCAAGAACTTCTGTTGTCTGTGGGCGTTTTCCCCGCCAGCAGTGGTGCTCATGTCATCATTGCACAACGGGCCAGTCATCCAGCGTGACCTAAGAAGAGGAAGTGGTGTGTGGATAATGGGTCGGGACTCCTTAAAGGTGACCTCATTCTCCTCCCGCCTTAAGTCTTTTAAAGACCTTGGTCTAGTAAAAGGACCCACAGATGCTCCTTTGCAAAGCTGTGTTTCACATTGATGGCAACCACCGAAGTTCACTGGTATGTTTGCAAGACTAATTTAACAGTAGGAACTTCACATTTTGGTCTTCCTTGTAGGGGCTTATAGATCAGAGCTGTCCAATAGAATTTGCTGCAATGAGGGAAATATTCCATCCAAAGCAGCAACCACTGCGTGTGGCTCTTGGACACTTAAAATGTGATTTGTGTGAGCAAGGAGCCAGATTTTAAGTGTTAGTCCTTTGTTTTTAAAGATTTATTTATTTATGCATACAAGCTGGGGTGTAGGGCAGAGGTGTGTGTGTGTGGGAGGGGGGTTGAGAGGATTCACCAGACACAGAGTGGGGAGCAGAACAGGCAGATCAACTGAAATACACTGCTGAGGGGAGCAACAGGTGAGACAGGAGAGGTCTGCTGTGCCCTGTGGGTCAGCTCCCTGGCTGGGGATCGAACTCATGCTGCATTGGCTCTGGATAGCTTCATAGTGCTGAGACTTAACCCCTTGCGCCACCAGGTAGGCCCAAGTGTTAGTCCACTTTAATTAATCGATAGTATTGAACAGGACCGTAGCAGAACATGTCTGCATCTCCAGCATTTTCTTTCTCCGCAACACCCAGCAAATCCCAATCTGGCTGTCTTTGTCCATGCAGGTGACCCAGCACACCCGGGTCCAGGCTCTTTACCAGTGGTGGAAGGCAGTAGACACTCAGCTCATTGCCTGGCCACTTGCAGCTCAAAGACTCCTGCGCACAGTGAGTGGGGAGCACATTGGGAAAGGCTTATTGAAATACAGTAACGCAGGTGACAAAACTCCAGTTTTCCCCCCAGCATTTTCTTTGTTGATACAGCAGGTGTACCTGCCTACAGGGGCAGGAGGCGCTAGATGTCAGCCTGACCTCAGTGCAGAGAAGGGGCCACAGGTCAGTGCTTCGGCTGTATTGACACATTAGCAATTCCCTCCTTAAAAGACGCGTGCTGTCAACAACAGTCCCCAACGTACGATGGTTTGATATGCGACTTTTTACTTTGCAGAGGTGTGAAAGGGATACACATTCAGCAGAAGAAGGACTTTGGCTTGGGGGGTTGATGCCTTAGGTCTTTACCACCTGTTCTAGAGTCTCATCACTACTTCATGCAACGACTCATTTTACTTCAATGCTTCAATCCTTCTTCAGGCCCGGTGCGCTCCAGCATATTCACGTGGCACCCCAGACCACAGCCCTCTGCTTTCGCTTGCAGGGCAGTAGTCAACGAATTACATGCGATAGTAAACACTTTAGTATAAAACAGGCTTTGTGCTTGATGATTGGGGCCCCGCTGTAGGCTACATGTCCTGGGCACTTTCAGGTCGGCCCAGCCAGACTGTGAGCCATGCTCACCCTGGAATGAGATGGCTGAGTCTTGGGTGCGTGATATTTCTATTTCAGTTGAACTCATGTGTGAGCTAATGTGAGTTCTTAGAGTTCCGCATCCCTGAAAGTGCACTGTTAGAAGTGTTTTAGGAGAACGTCATGGGAATTACCACAGTTATATAACCAGAGAAGAATAGGAAGGATCCCAGGCTGGCGGAGAGGAAGCAGCTCAGGCTGGGCTTCACTTCCAGTGGAGGTGCCATTTACCTGTAACTGGGTGATACTGGCAATGACCTGCAACGTGGGAAGGATTGATTTCCACAGAGAGGCTCCTGGGAGAACAAAGGGACAAGAATTTCTAGGATGGGAACAATGAAGCTCAAACTTTTTGTTTTTAAGATTTATTTATTTATGCATGCAAGAACTGGGGTGTAGGCTAGTGGTGTGGGGTGGTGAGAGGATTCACCAGAGACAGAGTGGGGAGCAGAACAGGCAGATCTACTGAAGTACACTGCTGAGGGGACCTTGGGCGAGACAGGAGAGGTCTGCTGCTCCATGTGGGAATCTGTCTCCCTGGCGGGGATCGAACTCATGCTGCAGTGGCTGCAGACAGCTTCATAGTGCTGAGACTTAACCCCTTGCGCCACCAGGGAGGCCTGAAGCTCTTACTTTTGAGCAAAAAGGAAAGACAATTACTAAGCCACCAAAGGAGGATTTGGCTAGAAAGAGGAAAGGGTGCAGACAAAACTACATACCTGGACTCAACAGTGTTCATCAGTCTCAGGGAAACAAGAGATGGGGTTTGCCTAAGACAGGTGTCAGGCCAAGACCACAAGAGGACCAATTCCCAGGTGTAGGGAAAAGTCCTTGGCTAAAACAGTGGGAGGGAGCCCCTTCATTTAGTCAGCTTCTCAGCTGCTTAAGTCAGCTTGGGCCGCCGTAACAAAATGCCATATACTGGAATAAGCAAACGGCATCAACTTACTTTCTCACATTCTGGAAGCAGGGTGCTGGCCTATGTGGTTACTGTTGAAAGCTGTTTTCCTGACTTGTAAGTGGCTGCCTTCTTATTGCGTCCTCATGTCACAGTGTGGAATGGGGGAGGAGAGGGGGTGGGGAAGAGAGAGAGAGAGAGAGAGAGAGAGAGAGAGAGAGAGAGAGAGAGAGAGAGAGGAGAGAAGGTGAGCTAACTTTCTGATGTCTCATAAGAGTGCTACTCCCATTAGACCAGAATCCCACCCTCATGTTCTCACCTAAACCTAGTTATCACCCCAAAGTTCCATATCCTCATACTATTACTCTGGGGGTTAGGGCTTCAACATATGAATTTTCAGGGACAAAATAATTTGGTCCATAATAACAGCCACTCAACAAATATTTATTGAGCAACTACTATTGCTATATAGTTGAATCAATGAGTAAAATACTACCTCTGCCTAATTCACTTGGTGCAAACAATCAGAGCTCGAGGAGGTAACTGCTTTAGTGAGAAAGTGCTGGAAGGGCATAGAAGATGGGGGGCACACTCAGCTTGGGTGGAAGGAAGACTTCATGGGAAGGTGACATTTGAGTGAGTCTTGAAGGTTGAGTGATGCACTGGTGGTTCCCAGACAGGTGACAGGTCAGGGAGGTGATCAGGGTGCAACCTGTCTGAGGTCCATGTTGATTAATGGCTTATGGTGTCGGGGTCCGTGTTATGCAGCAGAATAGCTAAACAGGAGGTCACATCAGAGAGGCAGGTTTGGGCTGAAAGAAGGACTAGATGTCTCCCACTAAGGACTTGAACAGCTCCCAAAGGAAACTGGGAGTCTGAGGCTGAAACAGGAGACTGAGCAGATATGGAAGGCTCACGAGCCCCACCTCACTCTGTGAGGCCTGCCTTGACAATGTGCCCCGGACTGGATGGCTGGAAGGACAGAAATCAATTTTCTCATAGTTTTGGAGGCGACAAGTCTGAGATCAGGTTGGGTTTCTGCCTCATCCTAGTTCCTTGCCTTGTAAATGGCCATCTTTTTCCTCTTTATTTACATGATCTCTTCTTTGTGTGTGTACATGCCTGTTCAAATTTCCTCTTCTTTTTTTGAAGATTTATTTTATTTATTTATACATACAAAAACTGGGGTCTAGGTAAGAGATGCAGGGAGTAAGAAGACTCACCAGAGACAGAACAGAGAACAGAACAGGCAGATCTACTGGAATACACTGCTGGGGGGACCAGTGGGGAGACGGGAAAGGTCTGCTGTGCCATGTGGGTCAGCTCCCTGGCTGGGGATTGGACTCATGCTGCAGTGGCTGCCGAAGCTTGATAGCACTGAGACTTTAACCCCTGCGCCACCAAGGAAGCCCCCTCCAAATTTCCTCTTCTTTTAAGGACACTGGTCACAGGGGACTAGGCCCACGGTAAAGATCTCATTTCAACATATTATCACATTAAGACCCTGGCTCCAAATATAGTCACATTCTGAAGGACTAGGGGTTAGAACTTCAGCATGGGAACTTTGCAGGAACACAGTTCAGTTCATGTGGGCATGCTGAAGGTAGACTGTACAAACTCTCAGGCAGGGAATCAGCGACAAAGCTCTGTTCTACAAGTCTATTTGCTGAGTGATAGCAAAGACCTAATTGAGGGCTCTGTGGAGGTAGAAGAGGGGCAGTGGATTGGGAAGGTATTTTGGAAGGTGTATTCAATAGCAGTGATGTGTGGGGAGGGACCATAACGGACATTTTAAGAGGAAACTAGTGGCTGAAATTAAGGCAGGGAATTTAGTAGAGGGGATGAGTTTGGAGCCTTAGTTATTTTTGACAAATTTTTTATTTAGAATTTTTGACAAATAAATGTTTGACAAATAAATGAGTTCGGATGAAACCCTGTGAGTCTGGGATGTGGCGGAGACCTGAAGTGCAAAACGCTGGGATCCAGCTCTCAGTGTGGCACCCACGATACAAGCTAGAAGTTGGACACTTTTTGTAATAATTTATCTCAGAACTCTTCATCCTCTGCTAAGTTCTGCTTTTTTGTGTGACCAAGACCTTGAGCATGGGCCTTGTCCAAGTCTCAACAAAGGGACTAAGCTGTCTCCTAACATCTCAAAGAAGTGGTTGGTGCCAGACCTGATTTTCAGGAGCAGAGTGATCTAGAAAAATCACTGGAGGGACTGAGGTGCAGGGAGAATGACCCTTTCTTCCCTCTCACACCTCATTTTTCCTATTTTGGCATCCTCACCACGGCAAGGCCAGTCTTGAGGCCGTTACTTACTTATATTCTTGTTTTAGACCCAATGCCAAATACAACTGGACGAGGGAAATCCCTGATTTTATTGAAAAATAGCTTCCAAGCCTGAGTAACTTCAAAAACAAAACTTCTAAAGCTTCCCCTTGAGCCACTGAAAATATGGAGTCTTTCACCTTTTCTCTTCTGTGCTCCTTCCTGCTGCTGGGTCATTGCCTCTGCTCTTTTGCTCTGAAACACCTGCCAGCACCTGGAGCCTGGCACAGCTCAGCACCAGGTAGAGGGGTGAAAGAAAGGATGACAAGTGGGCAGAGTCCCTGCTTGCAGGATCCTAGAAACTCAAGAGGAAATAAGATAAGTTCAGGGCGATAAACAAGGGGCTCTTGCCTCAGTTTTGGCCGAGGCCTCCGGTCAATAGGTGGCAGGAACAGAGACTTTCCAGAATGAGCTGTGGGGTGTCCCAGGAAGGACAGGAGAGGAGGGAGCTAGAAGCCAGCTAGGAGGCCCCACTTGACGCTTAACTGCAGCCTACACCAAATCACAGCAAGGTTAGGGGTTGGCGACTAGGGAGAGGAAGTCTTTGAAGAGAAATAGACTGTGAGAATAAGTTGATCCCTCCAGAAAGGAGAGTGAGGTGCTGCCTTCTTTCCTCAATCTGGGAGGGGGCAGGTTCCGTGTTGCCCTTTGGAGAGCTTGTTTCGGGTTTATGGGTTCTCATGGGGAGGAGGTGGCAGAAACGCAGAAGAAGGCTGGCCTGCTTGCGCACTGGCCCCAGGCCAAAGATGCATGTTCCTTGCAGATGGTGGTGGGCAGCGTGAGAGAGCCTTGTAGTATTACCATCAAGAACTCAGGAGCAGGGGGGCGCTAGAGGTAGCCTCGGGGAGCAGGAACCAAGGGGAGGCCTCAGTGACCACCTAGATGGGACACCTCAATATGAATCAAGGGTCTGACCCGTGAGAAACACCCCATTTTGGGGGGCAGGAGGGAGGCTCAGAGAAAGTTGGCTTTCTGCATGAGTCGTGGCATTTGGCTCTACCCTCTCCCTGATTCTAACCTTGGAGAGATCAAGGGGTGCAGCAGTAAGTTGGGGGGAAAAGAGAAGAAGCCAGTTCATGCTTCCCGGTCAGACAAAAGGACACAGAGAGGGGCTTTAACTTGACATGAGAGGTCTGACTGCTCTGTTTGCTGGATGCCGTGCAGGCACACCTGAGAGTGAGTAAGAAGTTAGGGGACTCCTGATCTCGCCTGGGTGCCAGGAAAGGCCCAGCCTCACAAAGAAGGTTGAGTCAACCCTTTCAGAGGAAAGAAGACGGCAAGTTCTGGTCAACCCTCATGAGCTGCCCTCATCTGAGCCCTACTTCTCTGCTCATCCAGCGGTCTGAGGCGGGATGACAGGCTCGTCGTCGTTGTCCCACACAAGCCTAGTGGCCACCTGCTGAGGGGCTCTGGGGCATGACGGGGCAAGGTCTGACCTTCGCAGACTGATTATCGGGGGGAGGCACTGGCCAGGGCGGCACACTGAGAGGCAGCATGCTTTGAGACTGTGACGAGGGAAGAAACGACAAGCGACAGGATCGCACAGGCGAGTTTCCTGGAGAAGGCCAGAGGCGGATCCGACAGAAGCCATTCATCCGTGTGGGCGGCTCTGGCCAGGCAGGATGACCAGTGTTCCCGCACAGCTGGGGCGGCCGAGGCCGTGTCAGGACAGCGCAGAGTGCCGGGCAGGAGCCAGTGAGCGTGATTCCATTTGTGTGGACCGGAATAGAAGAGGCAGATCTACAGAGGCGGAACATGGCTTGAGGTTGCCCAAGGTTGAGGGGGAGCTGGTGAGTGCAGAGCTTCTGTGGGGGTGATAACCTTTTCTAAAATGGGACATAGAGGCTGCTGACATTCAATATATCAAATATGCTGAAACTGTTACGGCAACTTTCCCAGAGAAATCAGGCGGCACTCAGAGAGGTGGAGAGAGATTTAATTGTCACACCGGCGGGCCCAGTGGGATAACTCCCAAAAATCTGAGCCCCAAATTATAGGAATTGCAGGTTTTTATGCAGTTTGCATAAGGAAACTTACCTACCCTATCCATCATAAACTTTATTGTTTAGGAAGGGGGTCCAGGTAACCATAGCTACTATTGTGGACAAGCAGCACAGCACAGAGACTTTCCCAGCAGCTCTCCGCCCCAGCAAGCAGCAGTATCCAAGCAGTGACCTTAGCAACTTTGGCAGCTTTCATTTCCAAGCAGCAAACCTATGAACTTCCTACTTCAAAACCACCGTCCACTTTAAATGGATGAATAAGATCACATAGGAATTATATCTCAAAAGCACCGTTAAAAAGGAGACTCAAGTCACAACAAACCAAGGCAGAAGGATGGAATGGGTGGACGGTTCAGAATCTGGCAGCACTGCAGTCATCCAGGACTAGGCTCCGGCTGTAAGGACACCAGGAAGTGACCGTGAGCTCAGGCCAGGCTCGTCCTTGGAGACAGGAGGGGATGGACCAGTGCTGGGTCGGGGTGGGCACCACTGTGGTCTTAGCTTCGCGGGTGTTGTCACTCTGTAACGCTTTGTAGCACTCTTAGGAGCACCCTTGGACATGTATGACATGTTCCACATAGTGAAGAGAGGGAAGGAAGTGGCCAAATGAGAGACGGGATAGAAAAGCATCAGGGGACGCGCGCTGCGGGCTGCTCCAGGTTACACATTTGCACTTTGCGGTGGAGACCTCGCCGAGCGGGCGGATCAGTGGAGACCTCCGAGCAAGCACACGAGGCCATGAGGGCGGGAGCTCAGGAAGGGATGCTGGCTCTGTAGGCGCCGGCAAGGGAGCTGCGATGCGCGTGTGAGGGAGTCCTCGGGGTCTGAGCACGTGAGGGGGCCCGCAGAGGAGCGTGAGGACCACGGTGTAGAAACCCCGGAGCTCGCAAGAGCCCAGGAGGAAAGATGCCGGGGTGCATGAATGGTGTTACCGAGGGCAGACAGGGCGTGGGGGCGGAGGGCTTGGAAGGTAGAGAAGATGAGCAGTTTAGCTGTGCACACGTAAGGAGTGTAAGAAACGACCTTATTGCAAAATGAGAGATCACAGGAGATTGCCGCTCAGTTCCAGGCAAATTGTGGGTTCTGAGGCAATTATGGGGGAATTTCCAGTTCTTCTTGGTCCTCCTTCCTGGAGGAAGCTGCCTCCCCTTTGTAGACAGTCCCCCTTGGTATCCCGGTTGGATCTGCAGCTTCTGCTCCCACAACTTCCCCAGAGGTGGGACAAGATGAATCCTGTCCTGTCTCTAGGAGGTTTAGCCTGGGCCTCTGGTGGTGCAGATTTGAGAGGTTGCTTTCATCTTTCCCAGGTCTGAAAATTCTCCCCGAGTAAGTTCTAGGATGTCCCTGTCACCCTGGGAAGCTTACCTGCTGTCGCTTGTGAGCAGAGCAGAGGTGACAGTCCCCAGAAGGAGAGAGTCAGATTAGGAAGGATGAATGAACTCATCCAATGCCAGGTGACAGGAACTGGTGAGCAGGTGCCAGGTGGGAGACAGTGTGAGAAAGGATGACAAGGAGAGTCCCAAGAGGTACTCAAAGGTCAGATTGCTCAGGTAGTTTGGACTTAATCCTTTACCCGGAGGATAACTGAAGTGACTGAGGGTTTTGAAGCAGGTGAATATGAATGATTTCTGCCTGTGTCTAATGAATATTTACTGTGTGTCAGGAGCCATGCAGACTTCTCTATACATTATCTCATTTTATCTTTCCAGGGCTTCTGTAGGGGAGATAGGATCTATTCATTCATCCATCCCTCCTTCCATCCATCCAGCGAGCCATCCAGTCAACCATCTAGCCCTTTTACCACAAACCATTTTTAAAAGTTGAAGACATCTTTGTCTTCAACTGCACTGTATTCATGTTCCTTTGACAGATAAAGAAACATAAGTGTCCTCACTACCAACTCCTAAAAGGCTGTAATTAGACAGGAGGTTGGCCAGAACTCAAATCCAGGAAGGTAGACCCCAGAGGCATGCTCAGCTGAGCCTCCCTTCCAGGAAGAAGGTTCTGGGTGGGTCCCAATGATAGCAAGTTCAGTTGTGAGGCCACTGTAGGTGAGTTGAGGATAAAAGTACACATTTGATGCAGTTGGCAGATGTGGTTACCTGCCATTTCTCTGCTTCCTTTCCTGCTAACATGACTCTGATTTTTTCTTTTTATTTTTTGGTGATGGTTATGGGAGTAGGTGGAGCAGGGAACTGTGGACAGCGAAGTGTCCAACTTTCTTGCAATGAATTGCGATTAATTTAAATCTGTCATGGCTAAGCTAATACTGTTTTCTAGGTTTTCATTTATGCTGTCCTTTTAGTAGCTAGTTTGTGTGTGGGCTATGTGACCAGGTTTTGGTCAGTGAGACAAAGGGAAAATCTGGTGAGGGCTTGGAAAACAAAGGCCCCTTTTTATCTGACCGAACCACTGCATCCTGACTGTGAATGTAGCCACGATTCCTGGAGTCGTGGCAGCCACCTGTGGCCATGAAAGCAACAGAGACAAAAAGCCAACAAATGGAGGTGGCAGAGTGGAAAGAGTTGGATTCTTAATGAGCTTGAACAGCTAAGCTAAAGCAGCAAGGACTTCATAAAGACATTTAAAAATGATATTTATTAAGCAATATTACATTATAGCATTATATAAATTTCAGATATGCATCATTGAGAATCAATATCTGTGTATACTACATTAAGTTCACTGCTAAACATCCAATTCTGTCTATCACCATACCGCTGTGCCTTTCATCCTAATTTACCCACACTCCTTTCCCCCTCTTTTTTGGTAAACACTAATTGGTCTGATAGTGCAAAAGTTTACTTTAGCTCTATTTAGTTCATCTATTTTTTTGTTTTCTCTATCACATGTGAGTGAAATAAAATGGTGTCTGTCTTTCTCTCTGGTTTATTTCACTAAGCATAATACCCTCTAGATACATCCATGTTGTTGCAAATTGCAGAATTTCATCTTTTAAAAAAAAATAGCTGAATAGATCCCATTGTGCATATATACCACATCTTCCTTATCTATTAGTCGATTGATGGGCACTTACATTGTTTCCAGCTCTTGCCTATTGTAGATAATGCTGCAATAAATATGGGGGTGTGTATATCTCTCCAAATCAGTGTTTTCATTCAGACTTCTTAATATGTGAAAAAAATGCTTTGGAGTTTACATCTTTTTCTTTATCTCTAGTTCACCATGTGCCAACTGCTGTAATAAGCACAGTGAGGACGAGGCAGGAAGGAGAGGAGACCTTATTTGGAGTGTAGGGTGATATATGGGCCCCCTAGAGGAATGTTGCCTTATTTTCCAATTATTTTATATATTGTCGATGTTTATAGAGTTAACCTCTCTCCCCCTACCCCATGTGCACTCTCCTAATCTCTCCCCTTTCTCATAGCCCACATAAGCTCGCATGTTCCATAACTATTGCTTTGGAATGAAGAAAATTTCCCCTCCTTTGATTCTCATTGTACTTTTGCCAAACTATCAAAACTATTCAAGGGCAGAGGGCAAAGACCTTAACTCTTTCATTATGCTCAGGAGGACTCCTGCACAGGCTTTGTTTGTCATTTTGTTTAGTGCCAGAATGGAGGCTGGTAATTTGGAAACTTATATGGTCCTTTAAGCAGAAAAAAGACATCAAGCTGGAAATGTCACGAAAGAATCTGGAGGGGGCAGGAGGGAAGTTGTAAACATAAAATGACAAAGACAATGGAAGAAAGGGAAGGAAAGAATCAAAGGAGAGTCTTTTGTTTCACTGTGGCATTTCAATGCACTCACAAGTTATCTTAAGTAAAACCCCTAGGACCTCCTACTCCCACGACACACACTTTCTGCATAACCCAGCCATGGACTGATGTCTCTTTTATCAAGGAAGATGTGTCTGAGATATTGAATTACAGTAGTTTTCCGTGCAGACACTGTTATGTACCTTGCATACAAAGGTTACCTCTATCTCTCATGTCCCACGTGAATAGAATCACATTTTAAATTATATTCCAGAGGGTAGAAAGTACAAAGTGACTTCCTTCCAAAGGGTATACAATGGAAGAGGAGAGGAAAAGTGTAAACTTGATGGTGGAGAAGGATGAAAAGCATTACCTTAGTTGATGATCAAGGTCAACATTTAGAGTGATAAGTCATGTTGCAGTTTGATGGGAATGACATTTAGCTCTCTGGTCTACCTTCCTCACACCCATTACCCTGTCTGTCTAATCATGAGACAAGCATCAGACACACCCAAATTGAGGGATATTATAACAAATTCCTAATCTGCACTCCTCAAAGCTGTTAAAATCATCAAACAATAAAGAAAATCTGAGAAACTGTCATAACCAAGAGGAGTGTGAGGTGAAATGATGACTAAATGTGATGCTGTATTCTGAATGGTATCTTGGGCCAGAAAAGGGATATGAGGTAAAAATAAAATCTAAATAAAGTGTATCAATTTATCACTATATATCTTACTAATGTAAGATCTTAATAATGGGGAAAGTGGGTAGGGCATGGGATATGTAGGAAGTTTCTGTACTATCTTTACAAAATTTCTGTACATATAGGTATTTTAAATTAAAAGTTTATTGAAAAAAGGAGAGATACCAATATTAAGAACAAAAGAGATCTCAATTATTACATATTTTACCCAAACTGAAAGGATATTATGAACAACTTGATGCCAATATATTTGACAACTTAAGTGAAAAAACCCCACAATTGTTAAAAGACACAAACTACTAAAACTCACCCAGGAAGAAACAGAGAACTTAAACAGCCCTATGTCTACGAAAATATTTATATCTAGCTTAAAAATTTTCCACAGAGAAAACTTCAGACTGAGTAAGCTTCACTAGAAAATTCTAGCAAACATTAGAGGAAAAACTAATGCAGGTTCCACACAAAATTCTCCAGAAAATTGTATAGGAAGGAATGCTTCACACCTCATTCTGTGATTTCAAAACCATAAAAAAAAATTATAAGAAAACAACAAACCAATATATCTCATGAACACAGATGTAAAAATGCTTGACAAAATTTTGGCAAATTGAATATAATAATATGTAAAAGAGATAATGTTTCATGATTAAACAGGAATGTAAGGTTGATTTAACATTTGAACATTAACCAGTATAAATTATATTAAAAATAATAAAGTACACAATAATTCCCATTAACAGAATAAAAAGAAAAGCCGTAGTGTCACCTCAATAAGTGAGATAAAGTATTTGGCAAAATTCAAATCCATGCCTGATCAAAACTCTCAGCAACCTAGAAATAGAAAGGAATTCTGTCAACCTGATAAAGGCAGTTCAGAAACCTACAGCAACAACAGAACACTTAATGGGAAAAAGAGAATATTTTTACTCCTAAGATAAGGAACAGGAAAGGACATCCACAACTCCATTCAACATTGTAATGGAATCCCTATACAGTGCAATAAGGCAAGAAAAAGAAATACAACATTTTGATGAGGAAGAATGAAATCTGGGTTTGTTTTTTTTTATAGATGATAAGATCATTTATGTATATATTATATTGAATGTATAGTAAAGAAAACAGAATGGGCAAGCTAGTTTAGCAAGACTGCAGGATACTACATCAATATACAAAAATCAGTAATATTTCTATATATAAGTGACAAAAAAATTAGAAATTGAAAACTTCAAAACATATCATTTACAATGTCATCAAAATGTGAAATACCTCAAGGTTTGCAGACCTGAAAGACCCGTCACTGAATACTATGTAATGTTGCCGAAATAAATTAAAGAGTACCTAAATACATGTAAGATTGATTTGAGATTTGAACATCAACCAGTGTAAATTATACTAATTTCTATTTAAAATTATATAATGGGAAATACACCCATGTTGATGGATTAGTCAATATTGGTAGGATGTTTATTATCTCCAAATTAATCTATAGATTCAATGCAATTAAAAAAAATCTCAGCAGATATATTAAGGGTAGAAATTGGGAAACTTTCTAAAATCCATATGGAAACGCAAAGAATCTAAAATAACAACTTTGAAAAAAATGCAGAGTTGGAGGACTTCTACCATCTGAATTCAAACTTATAAAATAATGATAACCCGGGCCTCCCCGGTGGTGCAGCGGTTAGGCGCTGTGCTGTGGAGCTGTCGGCAGCGGCTATGCGAGTTCGAAGGCGGGCCCGGGAGATTCCCACATGACGGGGCAGACCGCTCCTGCCTCGCATGCGGCTCCCCTCAGCAGTGTGCTTCCGTCTATCTGCCTGTTCTGCTCCCCACTCTGTCTCTGGGTGCCCTCTCACCGCCCCATGCCTCTGGCCTGTACCCCAGCCTGTATGCATAAATAATCTTTAAAAATAAATAAATAAAATTATGATAACCAAGACATATTTGTTAGCACAAATATAGACAAATATATGAATTAAATAGACTGGAAAGTCCAGAATATATATCATATTATATTATGTATCACACACACATACATGTACACACACACACACACCCCTGAGTTTTGCTCAGGGCTCCTCTGGGACTCCTAATTCATTTCTATCCAAATAAGGGCTTCCTTTTAGGCTGTCCTGTATAAGTTGCTTTTTCTGTGCCCTTGCCACTGAATTATCCTTTTTTTTTTTAACCTTCAGGTCTACAACTCAGGTCGACTCAGTTCACTTAACTTCTTCCAGAAAAAATACTTGCCCCTTCAGCCTTGTCCACAGCCCTTAACTTCTTTTTTTAGAGAGCAGCATAATTTGATGTCATCAGCCAAAAAACTTCACTGAGATGTAGGTAGAAAGAATTTAAATTCATACCTAATAAGCAGCTTGCCTTTTTTTGGTATGTAAAGATTCTTTTTTCTAAAAGAAAAAAAATCTAATTATGCACAAGAGAAATTCACTAAGAATTAATTCACTAGGAATTAAATGGAAAAAAGGTAAGGATGTTAACAATTCTTTTAAGAAACAATTCAAATTAGAAGCACTAATTATAGGAATGCCTTTATATAACACTAAACAGTTCTCTGAGGCTTGGGAAGAGAGAATGCTGGCTATAACAAAGATGTTCAGAGAACAAAGCTTCTGATTTATGGGGATGAGGAGTGAAATTTCTCTTGAGGAAGTGCCCAATTCTGCTGAGAGTGTGATTGCTTCTGGGGAGACCAAAGCTGTAGCTGACCAACATTTCATTCTGGGGATAGACCACGTTCGCCACCTTGGACTTACACGTACAGGAAGGAAGGCAGAAGTTTGTGTGGCCTCTCTGATCTGGATCTTCTTGCACACACGCTATGTGCAGAGTCTGCCTCTCTCCTGCCAGCTCCCCCCTCCCTCTATCCTGTTGGTTAGAATTATCCCTTTTTATTTCTGTGCCAAGAGCAGCAGGTGTCCAGGACCAGAACCAGTGAGAGAAGTTCTGAGCAGGTGACGGTTGTTAGACCTTTTGCCCGATGACACAGTCACAGGAAAGTTCCTCTGACCCTCACACCAGGACTCAAACTCAAGTCTTCTTGGTCTTTTAAAATTTTGGTAAAAAGGGCCTCCCTGGTGGCACAAGGGGTTAAGTCTCAGTACTACGAAGCTATCCAGAGCCACTGCAACACGAGATCAATCCCCGGCCAGGGAGCTTCCCACATGGCGCAGCAGACCTCTCCTGTCTCGCCTGCTGCTCCCCTCAGCCGTGTATTTCAGTAGATCCGTCTGTTCTCTCCCCACTCTGTCTCTGGTGAATCCTCTCACCACCCCACACTCCAGATCTTACATGCATAAATAAATAAATGTTAAAAAAATTGGTAAAAAATACATAGCATAAAATTTGCTCTTTTAACACTTTCAAAGGATGTTAAGCACATTTACATATTGTGCAACTGTCACTGCTATCTGGTTCCAAAACTTTTTCATCATCCCAAACAGAAGCTAGGTGCCCACTAACTTTCCATTTCCTCTTCCCTCCAGTCCTCTTTCACCTCCAGTCTACTGTCTGCCTCCACGAAGTTGCCTTTGCTATGTCCCTCCTTCTAGTGGGGTCTTACATTTGTCCTGTGTGCCTGGCTTATTTCACTAAACATCGTGTTTTCAAGTTGCAATGGTGTTGTAGCATGTTTCAGAACTTCATTTCTTTTTATAGCTCAAAAATGTTCCATTATATGGACCGGCCATATTTTGTTTATCCATTCATCTGTGATGGGCACTCGGTCATTTCTAGCATCTGGCCATTGTAACTAATGTTGCAGTGATTATGAGTTGCAAGTATCCATATGAATCCATTTCAATTCTTGTGGATATAAGAGTAGAATTGCTGGATCATAAGTAATTCTATATTTAACTTTCGGAGTAACTACTGAACTATTTTCCACAATGGTCACACCATTTTATATTCCCAACAGCGATGTGTAAGGCTTCTAATTTCTTCACATCCTTACCAACACTTGTTAATTTCCATGAAAAAACCTATTTATAATAGTCATCCTATATTAGGTCTGAAGTGATATCTCATAGTGGCTTTAATTTGCATTTCCTTAATATCTAGTGATGTTGAACATCTTTTCATGTGTTGGCCAACTGTGTATTTTCTTTAGAGAAATGTCTATTCAAATCCTTTTACACATTTTTTAAATTGGGTTATTTGTCTTTTTTGTTGTTGAGTTGTAAGAGCTTGTTTTTTTTTTTAATTTATTCTGGATATTAAGCCATTATCAGATACATGATTTGCAAATATTTTTTCCCATTCTGTAGGCTGTCCTTTTCATCCCTTGGTGGATAAAAGCTTTTTATTTTAATCCAGTTTATTGATGTTTTCTTTCGTGACTGTGCTTTTGGTGATATATCTTAAACTGTATTCCCAAATCCAAGATCATAAAGTTTCAGCTGATATCTTCTAAGATCTTTATGGTTTTAGCTCTTATATTTAGGTCACTGACCCACTCTGACTCAAATTTTATATGGGGTATAAGGTAAGCGCTCAACTTTAATCTCTTGCATGTGGAAATCCAATTGTCCCAGCGCGACTGGTTGGAGATTATTCTTTTCCCTTTGAGTTATCTTGAAACCCTTGTTAAAACTCTGTTGGCTCACGTATGTATGACTTATTTTTGGATGCTCAGTCTATTCCTTTGGTTTATATTTCTGTCCTTATGCCAGTAATTGTATATATAGATGCTTTTGATTGCTTTTGCTTTGTAGTAAGACTTGAAAGTGACAACCTTGTTGTTGTCCCTTGTCAAGACTGTGTTGGCTATCCAGAGCCGCTCGCAATTCCACATAAATTTGAAGACTGACTTTTCCTTTTAGTTAAAAAAAAAAAGGCTGTTGGAGTTTTAATAGGTATTATGTTTATCTAAAATAATCCAGCGATAAGCAGCCTGCAAGTGAAAACAAAACTTTATTTGGGGTCCTTAGGAGAATTGCAATCTGAAAACTGCCAACCCGAGTTGTGTAAGTTCTCAGAAGTGAGGGGGAAACGCAGAGCTTGTATTGGCAGAGCTGCTTTCTGGAGGTAAAATTATAAAATGATATGAAGTGGTAAAGGAAAAACTTGTAAAATATGCCCTTTGCATGTCTGTGCAGCGATGTTGTTCTTTTTGAAGACGGGTCTGATAGTATTTGCTTTTTCTTATGAGAAGCCAGGCACCATTTTTCCAGACTCCCCAAATTCCAGGTGTCACGATGCTGAGTGATTGGGGGCAATGTTTGCAGTTGCGGGTCGAGGCTACCAAGCTGTTACTGTGGAAGGCTGGCATAAGGGCTAATCCCATAATAGCCTCCTGACCACATTACGGATGTTTCCTCTTTCAGTTTTGATTCCATCATACCATGTTCATCTTTGTATGTTGAATCTGTAAACACTTCAGGTTCAGGTCTTGGTTTTTTTCTTGGACTACTAGACTATTAAGAAGACTTCTCACTTGATTCCAGATGGGTTGACCTTGGAATTTCTTCACCAGGAGCCTTAGTAACTGCACAGCATTCTGTCCATGGAAATTGTGGAGCAGTAAGACAGTCAGAACATTCAGTGCCTGTCTTTTCTCCCTGTACTGTCTGAGTGCATCATTAAAAATACCAGCACGTCTCTCTTGCATTTGTTCTATCTGGGAGACCACACTTTAGAACCCACTGTCTTAGTGGGTCGATGAATCAGCAGGCACCCAGCTGAGGAACTGAAATTGGACCAGCTGGATGTTTTGAGACTAATTGGGGAGCAGCCATTAGTTTTCCAGTAACTCTTCCCCTTGGGTGAATCTATCTTAGTGCTTTTGTGGTTAAATATATTTTGCAATGCATATACATGCCACTTAGGAATGCATTCAGCAGCATGTAAGAGATTTCTTTTTTCTCATGTGATAAAAGTGCCAAAGGTAGGTGGCTTCTGGCATTCATGCAAACACTCAGCAATTTCAGGACCAGCATATCTGCAGTTCTTTTTGCCCTTTATTCATAATCTCAAGATGGCTTCATCATTCTAAATATCACATCTACATTCATAACAGGAAAGGGTGGGAGAGGCACCTGGTTTTATAGCAAAAAAACCACAAAAAACACAGAAGCTTTCCTAGAAGCCCACAGAAGTCTCCCTGTTTTGTCAGTGAGAATCGTGTCCTATTGCTATCTGTAGGTGCAAAAAATCAGAGAATTTAAGGGACATGATTGTCATCATTAGCTTCAACCACTGCTCATGCATCACTTAGAACTGACTGCGTTCCTTCTTAAACAAAATTGGGATTCTATGAGCATGGAATAAGAAATAGTACACAGTAGTATATGCTGTGTACTAGTATATGCATATGTACTAGTATATTCATCATGTAGTCATTTTATTATAAGTTCCTTTAACACTTTCTACCTCCTGTGAACTGGTATTCTAAGCACACTAGAAGTCATCTCATCCTTTTTTTCCTTATTGGATCTACACAGTGGTTTGGCATCTAGTGCGGCTCCTGTAAATATGGGGTGATCTCACAACAGATAAGGTGGAAAGTTGTTTTCTTTAGGACATTATTTCAAGAGAAGACTAGAAGTCACTATTTTTGTTCTATTGATGACAGTCTGATTAGATTAGTGCAGAGAAGGCTGGCCACAGTCATCCTGTTTGGCAGCAAGCAAATTCAAGCACGGTTATAGGCTTTGTGTCTTTGAGGCCCTGAATTCGTGCTATTCATGATCTATTTCCTAATTTTAACCTTTAAATGTTAAAAACACTTTCTTTTCTTGCCCCTTAGGGAAAAAAATCCACATCTCAAAAAAGCATCTCATTAATGATTCAATCAAAGAAAAGTCTTACGGAGGCGATGAATAGAAAAAAAATTCCCCAGCATTGTATTTGGGTAGATTTCAATAGTTAATTTATATTTCAAAATGTGAATGTAAATTAAAAGGCTAAATACTTGAAAGTCAAAAATATTCCATATTTGACATTAAGTCAGTGAATTGATCACATTTGTGGAATGTAGCTAGTAAAAAGTGCTAATTTATGGCTAAGTAATTAAACAGGAGACAGATGGAGAATCAAATGAGTTTGCCTCACATGCAAATTTGCATACTGCTTCTGATGGTGCATATTCTCATCGCTCTATATGGTGCCCCCCAGTACTGGAAGAACATGAAGAGCTATTTATGTCAGTTTTGCTCAAGCATCCCCAAAGAAAAAATTATACGGAACATACAGAACTCTGATGTTCTCTTCTGTTCTTCATTCATTCATTCCTTTGGCTTCCATTTCATAATGGGAAGAACAGGCAACTGTGAAATGATGAAGTCCTCTCCATTCTCCATTATGTAACGGCAATGGCACTGGTCTAGGAATCAGAAGATCATCTGATTCTAAACTTTCTCAGTGACTAACTACTTGCTATTGAGTAACTTCTTCTCTTCAGGCCTCAGTTGCCTCATTAGACAGTTTGAGTTTAGTGCTGACAAGATTATCACTAGACAGTGTGGCACGGGAGAAAGAAGGCTATTGTTTTGATCTTGGGTCAGACACATACTAGCTGAAGGTTCTTAGACAGAATTCTTTAACCACTGTGTGCTACAGTTTCTTATCAGCAAAATGGGGCTGCTGGGTGAGCACTCATGCTAAGCCTTTAGAAAATGCCTGGCATAGAAGTCTTGCTCAAATGTTAGCTATTCATTATCTCAAAGATTCCTTCCTGCGCTAAGATTCTCTGAGTCTATGTGAAGTATGAAGGAAAGCAAGAGATTAACAGCCAACCTGGCCTTCTCCCACAATGTATCAGGTTTGCAATTTCTAGAAGCCACTAGCTGGGATTATTTAAATACTAAGACCTTCTTAATACTGCACTTGATGCCAGTAGAAGTAAAGAGTTCAGTCCCTCCCAGGCCATATCAGTGCTCCTACTCATGAGGGTGGTACTGACTGGGACAAACGGTGCTCAGAATAATCATCAGAACTTGCAGAAGGAAACCTTGGCTCTTCTCTCCGTGTCCCAGGGGCTCGTCCTGATGCTCCATAGAGAGGACCCAGAGTCTATGTCTCTGGGATGGCATTAAGAAATACCTCCCCTCACTCACTCAGTGCTGCACCATGGTTGGTGGGGAAGCCAGTTCTTTCTCATTGTGTGGATTACTTTTTAACCTTTTACTCATTTTAGTCTCTTGTGGATAAAGGAGACCCAGTGATCAGATGTGGCACAGTTCTATGATCCATTTCATTTTCATTTTTGTGCTGCAGCCATTTTTTTGGTATTGCAAAAGCACCGAGGGCATTAAAGCACAAATCTAAAACATATGCATGGGGAATATCACTGTCTGGTAACAAGGCCACCTTATTTTCCTAAAGGTGCCTTGAGTCACTTCTTCATGTCTTAATGTCTTAGCAAATCAAGATAGTCTTCCTTTCCCTACCCAAGAGGTGAGAACCAGTCCAAACCAGGAACCTTGGGTTCTCCTCTGACTTTAAATCGTATGTGAAATGAAATGAGAATTGTGCAGAGCATTCCTTGTTTGTCTCTCCAGTTTTAAACA